>BLKR01004325.1:0-112512 GCA_011170035.1 Teleogryllus occipitalis
AAAAGAAAAACTATTACTCTTAATATTTACAACTATTTACAAATCTCTGTCATGACCAGAATATTTAATCATGCGTGTCGTCCCTCATATACGGCTTCATGTTCCTGTAGTTATATGTTCCCATTTGTCGTCCGTTTTCATCATTCAAAATCGCGGCATTCTTGCTTAATACTTTACAAATTCGGTACGGTCCTTTATACAACGGGAAAAATTTATAAAATAGCTTCTTATCCGCTGACGACACTTGAGGTACTCTAATTAACACTTCATCACCCTCCTTATACTCGCCTCGAAAGCATTGCTTCTGTTTTAGCTTTCTTTTGGCTGCTGCCTCCCTCAAATTGTCATAAATTATTCGCGTATCTCTCACATCATCTGGGATCCCACTTATATCTGGTGGTATCCTAATCCTTCGAAACGGATCATTTTTTCTTTCCTACCCATGTGGACCTCTATAGGCGTGCTTCGCGTGCTCCCATGCGGAACATTATTCAAAACGTAGTTCAATACTGGAACGGCCTCCATCCATCGGTTATGGCTTTCCGAAATGTAGACTCTAAATAAACGCGAAATCTCCTTCATAATTCTTTCGCTGGGGTTAGCTTGAGGATTCCGTACCGTCGTGTAACATATTTGGATACCAATTCTTCTCATGTCTTGTTCCCATTTTCCACTAGTAAATTGCGTCCCCAGATCACTAATAATTTTTTAGGTATACCGAATTCTTCAAAAAATTTGTGGCATTGCGTAATGCAACTCTGTGCATTCGCCTTTCTAATGGGGTATAATTTTGTGATTTTAGAAAAAACATCCATTATTACTAACAAATATTGATTCCCAAATTTGGATTTCGGCATTGGTCCATAAAGATCCACAGCGTATATTTCCTTAGTTGACGTAGGTATTATCGCTTTGCTGCTCCCCTCATACCTTTTATTGGGCTGTTTGGTTTTCTGACAGACGTCACACTTACTGATTTGCTTACAGATTTGTCGCCCCATGCCTTTCCAATAGCATTTTGATCTTAGTATTACTTCGATTTTGTTACATCCAAAGTGGCCGAAATGTTGATGCGTAGATAGAATCAGTTCTCGCCTATGCGCTTCTGGTATCCAAATTTGATACTGCGTCCCTCGTTTCCTAATCCGATGTAATAATGCCCCCTCGTACATCTTCCACATTGAAAATTTCGGATCATCCTGCCGTCGGTCGTTATCTTCCGCCGAAAAATGCTCAATTATTTGCCTCCCCACAGGATCCTCTCTTTGAATTTTCGCTAATTCCTCCTTCGTCCATTTCGGTCGTATTTCCGTTAACTGGATAGCATTAATATCGGGTTCCACACTACCTTCCTTTTCCTTTATCCTGATTCTCGATAAATAATCGGGCAAAACGTTATCACGGCCTTCACAATATTGGATGTTAAAATCAAATTGTTGAAGCCATATTGACCATCTCAACAATCTATCGTTATTCAAATGACTTCTCATTAAGAAAATTAGGGCCTTGTGGTCCGTAATGACGGTAAATGGTCGTCCAATTAATATAGCCCGTAATTTCTGCGTAGCCCACACAATTCCTAAAGCTTCCCGTTCACTGGTAGTAAAACGTCGTTCGCCAAGGGTCAAAACACGACTTTCTAGGGCGATTATTCTCTGCTTATTCTTTTCGTCGAATTGGAACAACACAGCTCCCATGGCAAATCCACTACTATCCACTTGTAGATACATTCTTTTGTCGAAATCTGGATAACTGATCAAAAATGTCTTCTCAAATAGTTCTTTTAATTTTTTAAACGCCTCTTGACATTTTGCATCCCACGCCCACTTCCTCCCCTTCTTTAGCAATTCTATTATTGGGTGTATAATTTCTGAATAACCTTTGCAGAACCGGGAATAATAATTGCACACCCCAATCAATCTTCTAACTTCCCTTACATTCCGAGGTCGTGGAAAATTCTTAATCAATTCTTTCTTTTTATCTTGCATCGACATTCCTTGATCCGATATGACGTGCCCCATAAATTTTATATTCCTCCTCCCGAATTGGCATTTTCCAATATTTAATTTTAAATTATACTTCCGAAAGATTTCGAATAGTTTTTTCAACTTCTTTAAATGTTCAAACATATTGGTAGAAAATAACACAATATCGTCGACGTACATGAGAGTAGTTTCCTTTAGCTCATCCGGTATTACATCGTCCAAATAACTGATTAAAGCTGCGCCACTATTCTTTAATCCAAAGGCCATCCTCTGAAAACTATACGTATTGCCTTCAAATGAAAAACTGACAAATTTTTGCGATTCTGGGTGTAGTCCAATTTGCCAGTACGACGCAGTAAATTCCAGTCCCGTGAATATCCGAGCTCCTTTTATCTTCCACATCATTTCATCTAATTTCGGCGGTTTTTCATGACGAGCGATGGTCTTGCTATTGAGTTTCCTAGCATCAACACAAAATCTGATCTTATTGTCTTTCTTACGAACTATCACTATTGGGCTTACATACGGTGTCATCGATTTTTTTATTATACCATCCTCAAGCATCGTGTTTATTTGTTTACGTACTTCGCTTTTATATACATGGGGGATTGGATATTGTTTCAGGTTAAAAGGTTCCTCATCCATCAATTCAATTTTAAATTGATATCCCTTTACCGGCTCCCTTGAACTTCCAAAAATATCTTTATATTCATTGACTAACATTTCAATTGCTTCACTAGCATCTATTCCGTTTTCGTCGACCGCGCCCTCTGCTGCCGCGTGGATCTGGTCCCTGGTCTCTTCAATTTGTTCCGCAATATCGCAAATACACATATCATCGCCCTCCTGGTCTTTGATCCCTAAACAATGTTGTTGCCCTTTGTCACCTCGTAACAATATACTCCTGTTACCTATGTCGACCTTGGCGTCATACATTTTTAGGCCATCAATCCCCAAAATAATTGGACGAATCAAATTCTTCACTACAATTGCCGGAAACTGCATTGTCATCCCTTGGACTTCCACTTCCACCCAAATTTGCCGACTTCTCGTTTCGATGCGCCTTCCATTAGCTGTCCGAATATCCAAACTCCTAGTGGGTAACTCCTCAATTTTATTTCCCTTTTTCTTTAACTGCTCATATAATTTTTCCGACACTGCACAAACATTAGCACCTGTGTCAATTAAAATGTCTACAGGTATATTCAGAAATATCCCCTTCAAAATTAAACACGTGCTATTCTCCGCCCGTTCGTCCGTATCTTCCCTTAATAAATCTTCCGCCGATACTTCAATGCTATTCAACTCCTTAAGAACCATCACGCCCTCATTATCATCGTTCGAAGTATCCCGCCCATTTACGTCGAACACTGGGAGTTTTCCTGTTCAATCGCATTAATTTCCACATGTTCCCGTTTATTGTCCTCTTTGAACCTCCGCGGATACCCGTTTCCTGTCTTTTTATTTTCCATTTTAGTACTATTTTCCCTGTCATCCTTTCTTTCTGAGCTATAATTTCCTTGGCGGTTGTAATTATTCATTGTTTTTCCCGTTCCATTGTTATTCTCGTTCCTGCTTTCATTATATTGATACCCGTTACTACGATCATAATCACTATTCAATGTCTGGTCGAATCGACTTAAACGTTCGACCAGATCCTCAAAATCAATAGGCATGGAGTTCCACAATAAATTTTGGATATTTACAGGCAACTGACGAATAATAATTCTAATTAATTCATTGCTATCCATTCTATCTTCGCATGCCTTGAATGCTGCTATTTTACGTGTTGCGAAGTCACACATATTCTCGGCTCCACCCTTCTTATACCTTTCACTCATTATTTTGTATTTTAGATCAAACTTGTGGCTTTCGTTCCAATATCTTTTTAAGAATTTATCCTTCCATTCCTTATAATTAGTCGGTTCCGGTACTAAAGAGGTCAACCAATGATGTGCCTTGGACGACATGGCTTGTTCTACTATATGCAATTTTAATCTTTCGGGGATATTATTTATCATAAAATAATTCTCTAATTTTGAAATAAACGACCACGGTTGTTCTTTCATATCACCATGAAATTTTAGGTGGCTTGGTATTACAAGCGCCGATGCATTCATTACTATATTTCCCTGCGAACGTATGAATTCGTTTTCTAACTGTTCAATCTTGTCCTTAATGTCCGACATGTATTTCCCAGATTCAGATTCTTGCACCATTTTAATGTTTCTAAGTCCCTCCTGTATTCGTTTTTTCTAATTTACTATCCGAATTAACTAATTTAGATTCTATGTTTTCAATTTTTTCGCCATGTTGAAGCGACATTGCGTTTAAGTTATCTACACGCGATTCGACGATTGTCAACTTTTCGCATTGTTGGTCATGTAAATGTCCCAATGTCTCAACGCTCTCCTGTAAATTATTAACTTTGGAATTAATTTTGTCGCCAGATTCTTTTAATTCCCTCTGCATTTGGTCGACTTGATTATTAAAAGACTCAATTTTACAATGAATAATATTGAATTCAGCCGATGTATCAACCCGTAATTGCACTATTTCCTCGTGTATTTCCTGACGAAAATTCTTCAATTCTAATGACATTTTCGATGTCATTCCTTCCAATTTAGCGTTATTTTTTTCAAATTTAGCATTCATATCTGAAGTAATTCCCTCTAATTTAGTATTCATGTCTGAAGTAATTCTCTCTAATTTAGTATTCATGTCTGAAGTAATTCTCTCTAATTTAGTATTATTATGCTCAAGTTTTGCGTTCATTTCTGCTAACATTTTAAGAATTAAATTATTAGGGTCCATATTTCCTAACGGTGCAGCCATTATTTCCTTTTCTTGTGGTTCAATCTCAATAATTTCACGCGAGATTTCTCCCTCAGGATTAGTATTAGCAGACGCCATATCATCTACATTAACATTCTCCATACGCAATTTTTTGCTCCTAGTATCCATTTTGAATTCTAATACAAATTAAAATCTCTCTGTTAAATTATTTAAAAATCACACCAATGAAATGGTCTTGGCTCTTTCTTATAATTAACAATTAATTTCAAATGTCAATCCATAAATTTCAGATTCCCTTTGGATCACTTTATTATAATTTATAAGACTAATTTTATCCGTGTCACCAATTGTTATAAATTATAACAAATTATGCCCCACGTTGGGCGCCATTTTGAGATATACAAATTTCTCTCTCTACTTTAATATCTTGCAAAGATCTTAGCGTCCGGCTTGCTGGGTCAATGGGTCACGATATATTATAATCCTTATTACCTTTATAAGGGATTATAGGATCCGCAGACTATACAGCGCTGCTGGGAATCTGACATAGAATGATTCTAATTCCTAGTTCATTACTGTTTGGATTGACTAAATGAAAGATCACTTTCTTTTCTAAAGAACAAAATTTAACAAAGTTTATTGTTACCTTTTTGCAAACAATATAGTGAATTTATGATTTTTATGTTAGGCCTTTGGTCAAGATATCTTTGAATTTAGAGTTTTATACCGCGGTTAACTTATCTATTCTTCGTTGATGTCCCTCGAAGACTTCTCAGTCGAAATATCTTGCGGGCTTGCCGTAGTCCAAAGTTCCAAGAAATCCTCTTCTGCTCCTATCCAAGATGGTGTCAAACTATCAAAATTATCAGTCCCGATTACGTCCTATGACATAATCCCGAAACCTATAACTCAATCACCACTCCCGACAAAGTTCCAATTTATGCATCAATATTACTTCCACATGCAATATCTGCAATATTATTTACTGTCCTTAAACTTTCACGATCTGAAAACCCGACTCTGACTATCTGCACTCCACTCGCTCCCTCTCACAACCTACGATCCGTTCAGACACGCGATGCCGGTCAGAATGAAATCTTCCTGCATGATTCACCCCTCGAAGCTTCGTATTAAACTACCTTCTTTTTTTTTTTTCATAACATTTGACCGTCCTTCTCTCACCCAGCCAATCCATGCGTTCGTTATATTTTGATGTAGCTGACCTTTCGATCGTCTAAACTTCTTAATGCATATTCCACCATATTGTCTTCAAATAAATGTTAGTTTATATTCATGTGACATATCGGTATGTCACAGCATATTTTCTTTTTAGTGCTTCTATGTTATCAGCTGAAGGTTTTCGAATGAAGGGAATCGATTTATACCAATCACTTACTTCGCTCAATAAGTTCATATCATAGGATCGTTACCATCATCTAAATGGCCACATAAATCCTCCTATCCGGAGGAAGAGTCATTTAGCCTTACCTATCGATACAGCGATTTATAGAGCGTAATATCGGCGATGATAATGTAGAGAATGGTTCATTATTCGCTCTGATAACTAATAGAAGAAAATATGGATGGGATTTTAGGTCAGTATTTTAGGTCACAATTTTTATTTCTTTACTTCTTTCTTATAATTTCTCAAACTTAAACTATTGAGATGTCTTCATCAGACTCATCAAATGAGGCACTTATTCTTTCTTTTCACAAATAAATATAAATGATCACAATTTTATTGACGTATTGAATTACTGAAAAATGTCGTGAATGCGAGATGAATGCGTTGAATGCGAGAATCTCGCTGAATGCGAGATGTGTCAATGTACGAACTGTAGATGTGCACAGCTCTTTGCCGATTTTCATTGTGGTAGTTAATTACCCGCAGGGGAAATGTACGTCAGCACAAAACGTATGCGTGAGGAGAACGGCTATGGTGAAAAAGCCGATGTTCTAATCACGCACTTGAATGCTCGCCAGATATTTTATTCACAATTACACGCCCTCACCTGAACGCTTTACATGCGATTCGATTTACATGCGCAGGTCTGTGCCGCAGAAGATTTTATACCTGATAGGCATGCGGTACGAGCAAAAATATTATTCCCATAACCTTGATATACTTGAGATAAGCAATAAGTCGTACGTTTTCCCTTTGGAAATTTATTCGTTTTATATAAGTGACCCTGCAATTAAAATCCACATCCGTTTAGTGTATTTAGATTGACCCACTTGCGTTAAAGATATATTTCTCCTTCAAACGTCATTGCACGAGGTTTTCTATTTCCTAAACAGCTTTAGTATGATCTATTTGTAGTCATGCAAATAATGAATTAGGTTAACATTTTGATAAAATCATTGTTGACTTGATGAAGTATTAACTCACTTCTGGTTAAACGTGCCTGAACTATCTGTAGTATGCGCAAAGTGCTTCATGCGGCAGATAGAAAAAGGTTTATTGAAATAATTTAGATTTTAGAATTAGTGATCTTAATCCAGTACGCTCCAAGAAAAGATACAGATCACTTTTGTAAATTCACTCCACATTATTTTAAACTTTTTTTCAGCTAACGATAAGCACAAACAAGCTATCACACATTCACATTCTACGTACTTAGGTATAAAAGAGAAAGTATTGTAATACTGCAGCGGAAAGTGGCGATTTTTCGTCATAAAAAACCGAATTTTAGGACTCTTGACACCGAAAAAGTCGATAAATGTTGTTCCTATATTTAGTAAACGATATTCACTAACATTTTGTGTAGTCAGAATTCATATTTTGTGAGTTCCTCATGTCGTAAAATTGGTTCACGGCTAAAAGACCGTTTGTCCTTTTGTGGTTAACGTTAGCACCTATTCGTACCGTTCAGAGGATACTCTTCAAAATTGATACGCCCCAATTGATCTGGCCAAACTCGGGGTGATGAATGTTTCAAATGGATATTTTGATTTTCTGGGTTCTTTACGTAAAGCCTCATTTACATTTCCGAATTTTTCTCAACAACAGCTGCAAATGTTTTGATTAATTTTTCGCAGGAAAGAGCAAAAGAGCCTTAAAAAATGCAGATGTTACTTTCGTTGAACTCTGAATTTTTGGAAATTGCAAAAGCTCAAACTTTTTCAGTGTCTTCCTACCACTACAATATTGAAAATAAGAGATTTTTCTTTAATGGCATTCATTTTCAAGACAAATCTTTAGAAAGTATCATGTTCTAATTTGTAGATTGTAAATTTTATGTGTTTTTTTTGTTTGTTTTTGCGATTCAAAATAAACTGGAGGGTGGTGGTAGAATTTTGGCTTCAGTTTTGGATTCAGCACGTTGTATACATAGGGAAACATGTAAAGTCTTCGGATCTGACAACAATTTTCGAAAACAAAAATACAATTTCGCAGCGGTTTTTCGCAATTTTCAAAAACTGGAACGAGGAGGGCCAAATTCTGGCTTCAGATTTGGATACAACGCGTTGAAATACATAGAGAAACTTGTGTCAAGTCTTTGGGTCTGATAACAATCCCCGAAAAAAATCAATGTCATGATGGTGTTTTGCAATTTAAAAAACATTCGAGGGTTTTACAGCAATTCTGGTTTCAGATTCAGAGCGTCAAAATATCTCGAGAAACATGTTTTAAGTCTTTGGATCTGACATTTACTTTCTTGTGTACGTATAAACAGAGAGTTATATTCATTATATAGAGAAAGTTACGTAATGCTGCGAAAATCGATTTCAAGATTTCAACGAATGCACATTTTGGAGCCTCCTGATACCGAAAAAGTGTTTCTTTCAAAACGTCCATCCGTCCGTCTGTCCGTCCGTCCGTGCGTGAACATCACAAGCGCCTAAATTATACGTAGGATTTTTTTAAAATGGATATTCCCCGATCGATTTGGATTGAGACGAAGCTCTTATATTTTGAAAAACATTCTTTAAAATTTGGAGGTACGTTACACGAAGAACCAGGTACATTTTCAAAATTATTTCAAAAACGGCTCCAATTATTTTAATTACTTGTAAGAATAGAGTAAAATAGCGTTATAAAGGTGTCATAGCTCTAATTTTCAGTGTTAACTTTGTATTGTACAAAATTGAAGAACTTTGAAAATTTTCGGCGTCTTCCTACAACTACAAAATGGAAGAGATTTTTCCTTCGAATGAAATTTGTTGTTCATAACTGTAAATTCTTTTCCTTAAACTGTAAATATTTTAAAATTTGAAAAGTTACTAAAAACGCGAGATAATATGTGATGTTGAAGCATCAGTAGTTACTGAAAATTTCATGAAAAGTTTTGGTGGTATTCTTTTTTAATGACATGTTTTCTTTCATTAACAAATTCTACTGCACACACTGGTGATGCAGAACACGAAGTTCTTCAGCAATGCTTGGCAGCAATCCGCCCCAAATGCCACGAGTTTCCCGTCTATCTCTGGGTTTCCCAACTTCCCACCTCCCATCTCTGCGAACTGCTGGTGACTGCAGACGTTGGCGCGGTGACAGAGAAAAGCAAACTAGTAGCAAGTGGTCGCCAAACGAAGTAAATTGGCGCTAACAAACGACCAATTCCCTCTGCATCTCCCAAGTCTCAGAAGTTTCAGAAGATAGTTACGAATCGGCTTTGCTTTGCTTCGTTCGGCAAGTCGGCTCTTTTTGGTCAGCTTCTGACGTCTGACGTCAGTGTTTTAAAGGTGACTGCTGCGTTTTGTTCATATTGATAGAAAGCTTCAAAAAACTAAAGATAATACAATGAGTGGGAATAATGTTTCCTGGCAACAGCGAAAAGACTTCAGACACATGGGCTCATTAGTAAATTTTTCAAAACAAAATCCAACTCGCTTGCTTATTCCAACGTTAGGTTGTTTACAACAAAATTGTATACAACAAAAATCGGACCTGCGTCATTTTTATAAGCACACTTCCCACTATCTGTCAGCTATCGCACTATCCGAAAAAAAATAAAGAAAAAACTGAAGCTATTTTAAAGAAAATCTTGCTTTAACAATTACCTTTATTACGACTACATGGCTGCATTTAAATTCCTAACTTTCAAGAACAAATTTTATTTTGAAAATATATATCTTCATTATTGTACGTGTACGAAGACGCCGAAAAATTTAAACTTTTGCGATTTTGAAAAACTCAGAAAACTCAACGAAAATCGAATCTGTGCCATTTTTATAAGTGTACTTTTTTCTCTATATGAGAGGAAAATTAAAGAAAAAATGTAGCTACTTTTAAAAACCTATTGGCAATGTTGTTGAGATTTCACGTGTATCTCCAAAAATCAAAATTTACATTTTAAATTCAAAGGACAGCGACTAAGCCATATCGATCGACAAATATCTCATTGGTTATCATTTGATTATGGCTAAATTGATAGCGTTGTCCACTGACGGACAAATATTTTGCCGTACACCATTTTATGGGTACCCACAAAATGTGCATTCTGACTACCAACATGATGTAGAAAGATATTTACTACTTACAGGGACATGAATTATCCACTTGTTCGGTATCGGGAAAACATGAAACGAGATTTTCTGGCTGAAAATGTTTGAATATAACCAAACAAAATTGATTTATTTTAGAGAGTATTTTTAATTACATCTTTCTCATTTTCTTGACTATTTTCTCTTTCATTAAAGTTTTTCCAACTTACACGAACACGGCAAAGACTGTCTGAACCATTCCGGTCGAGTCCTTCATTAATATGTAAATTTCATAACTTGACTTAACGATCAAACTTGGTCATTATCTCAACAGGCGAAATATATCCTAACTTCAACCGGACTTAAAACTTCGACAAACTCCGCCGCCATTACTATGAACCCCTCTACTTAGTGCGTCCTCCAAAATTGTAATCACTACAAAAGAATACTAATGCTGGCAGCTCGCACTGCTTGACTGTTGGGGAACAATAATTGAAGATGATTTCCTTATTCATCGGGGGGATATTACATATTTTGTAACTTTGTTTTGAGATGTTCCACCACACGTTCATTGGCAGGATCATATTATACTTCCATACATGCTCAAGAAGTTGGTAATGTTTATTTTGAGACACCTAACAAGTGGTTTTATATTACTGTATTTTAACTAAGACTTCCAAGAAACTTCCAACTAAGATTTCCAAGAAAAATTAGTTTCTACGTGATTTCTAATAATGAATCATCTAAGTGATAAATTCAATGACATAAAAATCTACCATGGTAATAGTAGTGACAATTAATTTAAAATTTTAAAATACAAATTATTATTTTTAATTTATAACCTATATATATATATATATATATATATATATATATATATATATATATGAGATTATATCATTGATTGCTCCATGTCTTTAAAATACATTTATACTAACGTTGAACACGACCTCAATGGTTGACTGAAACAATTCTTACAGAATAAATTAATTGATAAACACGACAGACGTAGGAAATCGCTAATGAGACGTCTGCAGGGTGCCAGAAAGAAAAACAAAAGGTTATGATCACAGTTAAAAGGAGTCGGAAAGAGTACACGGAAATAGCTCAGATAACACTAATGCACCAATCGGAATTGTGAACACGAAAGCAGGAAAGAGTCGAAACGACCTGGCGTTAAAAAGGCAGAGCACAGAAATTTCATCCAAATGAAAGGGGTTGCCTGGTGGATTCTCGCACCAGAACTGCGTTTGCTATACAATTTCCTGAGCACGGAAACGCGGAAAATGGAGTCTTTAAGCAGCTCGACGCCCTCCCGGAACCGCTCTCGGTTCGCCATCTGCGGAGGACGTGGGGGGGGGACGAGGGAGGGGGAATCTTTCTGGGAGTCCTTCGGCACATCCAAGAAGCGCTGAATGCCGCCGCTTCGACTGGAACGTGAACTGGTTTGCGACGGCCACGTCCGGAATGCTTCCGGTCGGACGCCAACGCTAAGCCTTCCTGTGGTTCGATTCCGTCATCACCCCCACACCCTCCACTTCCGTTTCCGTCCTCGCATTCAGCACACTTCCGCTTGCGCTGCTACTGAATTTGCCACGCGTCAATTCGTGTCATCTCAGTTTCAACACCCCATTTCTCTTTGTAAGTATTTACACCTTCACCTTTTTCTTCGTACTTCTGAACTGCCTGCTTTCCTCTTTTCTCATCTGAAAACATTCTGTCCTCCATGGTCTTTATTACCGTCCTTCTGTTTCCATTTGAGCTTATAGCTCCGTTTTAACTTACTTCTCCGCCACCGCTTCTAGCTCTGATTTGTACTGCTCTGTTTTTACCTGTCTTTTACTTTCTCTTTTACTTTTACACGGTTCCGTTTCTGTTACTTTTACCTGAACCCAGCCTGTATTGCAACTTGCCCTTTCGCGCCTTCAGTTACATTTCTGTGCTTCGGACACACCTGTACCGTTTATCCCTCACCGCTTTGATACTTGGTCGTAGCTTCATCTCTGCCTCTTCTAACTGCTGATCTTCTACTCCAACGTCTTACATCTGCAACTACTCGTAAACCTGTTCCTCCCTGTATACTCTTATGTATGGAAATTTTACCTCCATAACTCCATCTACCACTTTTGTTACTTCAGGTTCTGTATCTTGCCTTGGTTTACCCTATCTCAATTCCTGACCCGGTCTCCATACCTACCACCCTCAGTACTTCCCTCTCTCTCTTCCTTGCTTTTCTCCACCCTCTGCCTTTTCCCCGTGTCAGCTCCGTGACACGCTTCGCTGAGCGGAATTTCAATTTACTCTTTGCATCCCGCACGCTGGTCCCTCGTCGCTTCCTTGGAGGTACGCTGGATTATTGCGCCCTTCAAACGCACAGACAGTCGCTGCTTGGAACTGTTCATCAAAGCACGGACTCTTTTCCAGGTTCATCAAGATACATACGGAGGACGAAATCAAGGAAATAGGAAGCTGCTGTTGCGATTTTATCAGCACGTTCTCGAACGTCAATGGGTTACTATTTTAATATAGGTTCGTTTGCATTTCATTGACGTTATGTTGGTCACGGTTTATATGTCAACATATATTATTCAATAGTACGAACCATAATTTACATATCCCAGAAATCGCTCTTCAAATACCAGTAAAATATTGTTATAAATAACATTATTTCCCACAAGACGAATTTTGTATGAAATGCTACTATATATATTTTCCCGCAATATTGTGTACTAAATTGTATATTGTATATTCTATTCAGGGAGAGGAATAAATTCTCTCACGTATTACATATTGCATTTTATAAAATGTTAATTAATTATACGAAATTCGAAAACCATTTAATTTTACGCTACACGCATTTTTATGAAGATTTACAGATGGTCATTCAAAATTCAAATTCAAAATTGTTTTAGCACTCATGAATGGAAACTAATACATTCTTTCAAATTTATTGATTAGGCAATGGTACTTAGATGTATGCGTACGGTAAAATAATATTTTCCCGGACGCGTATCGCTAAATAAAGAAATATAGTTGTCTTCATTAAATCGTACTAAGATATAACGTACGCAACTTGTACCTAAGTCATTGGCATTTCATTTGTATACTCAAGACTCGCCTTCCGTACCCGTACTTACGTATATCACTATTTATAGAGGGGATTCTTGTTAGTCACATAAACGTGCACGCGTTGCACTCCGAATAATAAAGCCATTTTTGCATTCAACACGCATATGAAGGAAAAATATGGTTGTATAAATACTAAAGGTCATATGAGTACTTCAAATCATTTTGATCAACTATGATACATATGAATGATTTCTTTTATTTCCATAAGTAATGTATTATTTACTTGTAATTAATTACAAAAGTCTTATTATATAGGTATCATTTTAAATCATGTACTTAGTGTTGGATCATTAAAAACACTAATTAAAACATGACCTGTCTACATATTTGACATTGCGTTGTTGTGTTCATGGCTCACCTCCTGGTAACCCTAGACACGAATGACTCCTTATTTTGCAGCATTATAACTTACAATGATGCATGTGTTTGTAGTGTCAGATCTATTGTACAAGAAAGTGTCAAGTTTGTCGTGCGCTGACACTAGCACCACCTCTCTACTTTTTTTCGCTTTGTACAAAATAGTAGCCTATAATTATCTTGGAAGCCAAATTCTGAGAAACCTACGTTTGGTTTTGTTGGTTAGAAACACTAGATGTTTATTTAAGATGTTTTTCTCTCGCTGTTCTTATTGCCATATCAAGTCACAATTGTCACTTGATAACTGAAAGTTTGTGTAGTAATTGTTGCATACCTCCTCTTTATATTTTGTATTTGCGTAACTAACCGTAGTTTAACTTATGCCATCTGCAGAATTGGACCTTCATTATGGGCTCGCATCCTTCTGTTTTCCTCATTACTCGCTGTTGTTAATGTAGAAAGTTTTGGTGCAACTCCAGCAGTAGATCTTGAATCGTAGCGTGCAGATTTCTGCGAAATGCACTGAGCAGAACAACATCTTTCGCTGCACGATCCCGCTTACAAAAACATAGAAAAATAGGAACAAGCTCCGTGCGCCAGTATTAGGGTCGCTCTCAGGAGCGAGCGCGTGTATCATGGAGAGCAACGGTAAAGCCAGGCACTCGTAGAAGGTGTCAGAAAAAAGACCCTTTATGTTGACAGAAATTATATTAAAACTATTCGATGGTCCACATTCAGAGTTGGAATACTCATGAGTTCTTCTCCATAAATTTTCCTATTAAATATTGTCTTTAAATAGATATTTTTAAAGTTCTCTCTGATAAATTGCTTCTAATATTAAATTGGAGCGCATTAAAGAAAAAGTAATGCCAAAAAATAGACGATATTACTATTCTAAGTTGCTAATAAACAGATGTCGAATACATTCTTATGCAATCATGACGTGGAATGTCCATCCTATTGCTCTAGTAATGGAATCCGAGTCGTCTCAGGCATCCAAGTCCTTTGCCCTGCGGCTAATTATTGCTAAGCTAAATATTGTCTTTAAATAGATATTTTTAAAGTTCTCTCTGATAAATTGCTTCTAATATTAGAATTTGGAGCGCATTAAAGAAAAAGTAATGCCAAAAAATAGACGATATTACTATTCTAAGTTGCTAATAAACAGATGTCGAATACATTCTTATGCAATCATGACGTGGAATGTCCATCCTATTGCTCTAGCAATGGAATCCGAGTCGTCTCAGGCATCCAAGTCCTTTGCCCTGCGGCTAATTATTGCTAAGCTAAATATTGTCTTTAAATAGATATTTTTAAAGTTCTCTCTGATAAATTGCTTCTAATATTAGAATTTGGAGCGCATTAAAGAAAAAGTAATGCCAAAAAATAGACGATATTACTAGTCTAAGTTGCTAATATACAGATATCGAATACATTCTTATGCAATCATGACGTGGAATGTCCATCCTATTGCTCTAGTAATGGAATCCGAGTCGTCTCAGGCATCCAGACCTTTGCCCTGCGGCTCCCCATCCTCCACACGGACGTGCACTGCTCACCCACACTTGTCCGGAGGCGGTCACGTGCTCAGAAGCGAGGGTCGCAATCTATATCCTCCACCCCACCCCAACAGATACGCTCTCATTGCACATACCTCCACCCACAGAATCACTGACATCTCTATTCTGCCAATACCCCGTGGGCGAAAAAGGGCGAAAAAATCCTTCGTACGCCTTCCTTCGGGGGGGAAGTAAAGACGGCTGTCCCATGTTAGTAGATTTACTGCATGTGAAAGATCCTCAAGCCTAAATGAAGCCTCTGAGCTAAATTCAAATTGCCTCTTTCGTCGCCCAAGTAATACCTTCTTTCTCCCCTAGCGGGTGAAAGGAGCGTGACGAAATTTACGTGGTCAGATGGAAGAGCCTGTGTCTCACCACGTACAATAAGGCATTCATTCATTCATTCTCGTTCTCACACATCCAACCCAATCTACCCCTACAGTAAAAAAATTAAAATAAGATGAAATAAATTGTAATTTTTTAGAATATGTTAACATTAAAAATATTTTTTGTAATATTATTGTTATTTTATATTATGTCAGCTTTAGAATGATAGAGTTAATACATTAATTTTGGTACATGTGTGTTAAGTAATATGTAAATTTTATGATGTTGTTTGATTGTTTGTTCGTGTATTTCTAGCAACTATTTACAAAACGCTATCACCACAATTACTCTACGTATTCATAAGTAGAAAAATAAATATTATATTCTATCTGCTATCGGATCAGTCATCATTTCCACTTTCTATGCCACCCCCGCATCTACCATCGCTTCCGCCGGTGCCGGTCCCGGTCTCGGTGCCGGTATCGCTGCCGCCTCCGTCATCTCCGGCAGGTCCCCAGTCCCCAGAGCTGGCAGTTATTTCCACGACCTCCGCCCTCCCCCCGGCCTCGCTGCCACCTCCTCCAGCGATATTCGCCTCCGCCGGTAGGACCCCAGTCCCCGGAGCTGGCAACTACCTGCGCGACCTCGGTTCCTGCCCCCAGCCTCGCTGCCACCTCCGCCACCGCCAGCAGGACCCCAGTCCCCGGAGCTCGAAACCACCTCCACCACCTCCGCCTCCACCCCCGGTCTCGCTGTCACCTCCGCAACGGCCGGCAGGGCCCCAGTCCCCGGAGCTGGCAATCATCTCCACGAACTCCGCCCCCGTCCCCGGTCTCGCTGCCATCTCCGCGAGGACATCCGCCTCCGCCGACAGTTCCCCGGCGCTGGCGACCACCTCCGCGACCTCCACCCCCACCCCTAGCACCGCCGCTTCCGCCCCGGCCTCACTGCCACCTCCGCCAGCGCATTCGCCACCGCCGGCAGGTCCCCGGTCCCCTGAGCTGGCAACCGCCTCCGCGATCTCCGCCCCCGCCCCCGCCGGCGCCTCCGCAGCCGCCGCCGGCGCTACGGCCGCCGCCGCCGCCGCACCAGCACCATTGATCGCACTGCGCCAAGCGGCGGCGGCGGCGGTGGCGGCGGCGGCGCCCGCCCGGGGCGCGAACGAGGACCCCGCGGGCGGACGCCTCCCGCGCCCACCCCCGCCCACCCCCGCCCTCCGCCGCCCCGGGGCCGCGCATTCCGCCCTCGGAGACGTCGCGTGGGAGCGCCTCTTTCGCGGGCCACATCGAACTCCCTCGGCGCTGCCCATCAGATGACGAGGGGACGCAAGGAATTAGTACAATAAGCCGCCAGATAGCAGGGTACAATTACACACACATGCCTTCTCAATTTTCAATGTTCTTCAACCTCTATTATGCCTTCATTATATTCATTTATTTAATGCTAATGTTACATGAGTATTTATAAGGTGGTGGGTATTGTTGCAGTATGGGAATTTCTTTTATCTTCTTCTCTTCAAATTTTAAATATAAAAAAAAGAGATGCCTATTTTAAGAGCAATTAAACAATATTAAACAGCGTACCCTATGACGATATTTTTTCTTGAGCACTTGTTTGGATTATTTATAAAAACAATGTTTTTTGTGCATGGGTGTACAAACTCTTTTTTAGTTATAAATTTTAATTTTGTAAAGCATTAATATTTTTTAGCCTATTCAGTCTTCCCTTTCTTACTTTGCACACTTCGATTGCTGTTTAGTTCGATTGTTGTTTACATATACCGTTGAATGGCACTAACATTAGAACACAGATATATCAAATACAGATATATCATGAAACCTAGGACTTCGTTTACAGATATATCATGTGCACTAAGAACGAAAATTGAATATAATATGGGGCAAAGAATTTATTCTGCATTAGAATAGCAATGAAAATATTTCAGGAGAACACGATCGTCTACACCAGGTCTGAAAGGGATATAACGTGCCGCTCAAATTAGGGGAAATTCATTGTTGATGATCAGATAGTTGTAGGGCATGAAGGATATAAAGTCTTTAACCGTTTTAACACATTAGTACTTAGTAATAGTACTTTAGTACTCTAAGTACTTAGTTGTTTAGTATTTTAATACTCATGTACACAAAGACTTGGTGTTTATGCAAAAAATCAAACGGGATCCTAAAAACGTCAAATGTTCGGTGGCGTGGATTAATATTGTCAACTCCTCCAAAAAGTATATTCCTCATTGAATTACATTCTAAATATAACAGAAACAAAGAAGTTATAACCTTGGATTAGTAACTATCTTTACATAATTACTTATGCATATTTTCATATATACATTCCTATTTCATTATCTCTCCTTCCATGTTTTTCCTATGGTGCACATTATTTCCGTTCACAATCTATTTCTATACTTTTATTAATCCCTTTTCATTGAATTATTAGTTTCTTATTATTTTCTTTCCTGTTTTAGTTGCACGAAAGCCTAAGTGAATGACAAGGCATTAATGTCATCTTATTAACAAGATTCTGTTCGTAATTACTTCAAGTTATTTTTTTCCCTGTTGCAAACTTTGTGACATAATTTGGTTTAGTAATTCCTTTATTATTGTTTTTGTTGTTGTTGTTGTTGTTGAGCATGGTTACTTATAAAACACGATTAGATTCATTTATTATTATTCTTACGACTCTCATGAAAAGTCATTATACGTAAAAGTTAATATTTTATTGCTCTTCGAAGAACCACATTTAAGCAATTTTCAAATTGTTTCATATATGAATCTCAAATCCGTACTCTGCTTGTGGTAAAAGGAGAAAGTGATATGCTTTTAGATTTTTGAAGTTGGAAATACACAACATTTAAATTTATTGATCACATGTAAGAATTTCAGTGAATGATGTGTAGTACATGAAAATTGAATTTGGTTTTATATGTTTAATAAGTTTGTTTTACTTTGTGCTACTGTAATATACTTGTATTTTGTTTTTAGCTTGCACTCAACACGCGCTGCAAACTGCAAGTCTTTAAATTAAGTTTTGTCTTTCGTCGAATATTATGCACTTATTTTGCTGAAGACAGTCTTTCACTACAGAAGCTAAAGAGTTAGTTGGATACCATTTGCAACATTATAATACAGATATCTTATTTTATCACGTACGCGCTGTCATAGCGGTTTTGAAATTAGTCCAATTATACGTTTTCATGTAATTGTGACCGCCACTCAATTCATATCAGGACGCAATACGACAATGGTAACGATGCGACTCGTTTACTTGAGACGAGTTCAGTGAATTTCATGGTTAACAATATTTTTCGTTGTATAAAAACGAAGTTTTGGATAGTTCCAAAGTTGAGTTGATGTATTAGATTTAAAAGAATTCATTTGGTGCAAATATTTCTAGAAGATTTTTTGTATGTTTTTAAATGGTAACATACGATGGATTTGTAACTCAATTTTTACCAAATGACAATTTTGTATATCCTGAGAGAAAGAGAGAGAGAAAGAGAGAGAGAAAGAGAGAGCGAGAGAGAAGGAGAGAGAGAGAGAGAGAGAGAGAGAGAGAGAGAGAGAGAGAGAGAGAGAGAGAGATTCTCAATCCTTCCCAAGTCAGAGGCCCTCTATGAAGTACTCGCGGCGAGCTTGTGTGAAATTATTCTTGCCTGTGGACACCAAGCTTTCGAATGTAGTTACAATAATTATGATTTGTTTGTTTTTTAGACGGGTAAGGAATGGCAACTCTTTCTGGCTGCCGAAGTAATTAACGCTTCACACCTCATGCGGTATGTCTGGTAAGGAGTTTTTTATGTGATGGGTTGAATGTGTTGGTATGGTAAGAAATTGCCGTATAATATGCCGAGGAATATTCTGAAACTAATGAGAGAAAGTTCTGGCTATTTCCGCACTAGTTTTTCTTTGCCTAGCCACCGATATGCTTCATTAAAATTGTTTTTATTTGACCTAAAAGATTGTACAATGTCGTAATAGTAAAATAGTGATAAAAGAGATTGAATAAGTCTGACCAAGATTTAAGTTAATTCCATTTCTTTCATTAAATATTCCCTCATTAAATTAACTATTTTGTATCGCTATGGTTATATAATAGTTGTCCCCCTTCCGTGGAGTACAAAAGAACAATCGGATGGCGATCTGTTTCATGTAAATACTTCAATCATTCAATCTTTCCCATGTAAAATTAATTTATTAAATCTTTCATTTCTTCTGCGATTGATTATATTACGCTCAACACGCACAGACACTTTCCACCCACTTACAAAGCACATAACTTTAACGAAATACCAAAGAAAGTTTCTACCTTGTTTTTGGTGGACACCAACAAATTCACAATTAAACCTGTTTACATCAAATCATCACATTTTGTCCTCCCGATAAATATTACTTACGACCTCAGCCTCCAACAGCGGGTATATTCAAGAGAGAAATTTTTGTGTGCTATGCAAATTCCAATATTATTTTAAAACAAGGTGGTTTGACAAGTATCAGGAGCAGACAGATACACGAAAAAGTATCCATTGAAGTACTTTTCTTTTTTTAAATTTCGTGTTTCATTAATTAATAGGTTTAGCCAATTACAATAAAATGAAACAAAATATCAACGCTAAAATTAATCTTGTCCTAAGGATTCACGTTGAGACGGACTGACGAGCTGACGGACTGACAAAAGCGACAGGCGAAACAGTCGGATGCAGGCTAGTCCATTGCTATATAAAAATTTTGGGAATATTATTTTTTCATAATTTATTTTTCTATAGTTAACCTGTTGAATTTGATGATTCATTTTACTTGATCTCTTTCTATTGATAGCTCTTCGTAAATGTTAACTTGATGTCTCATTTCACTTAGAGGATTTGCTACAATTTGCAAATGTCATGCTCCCAGCTTTACTATTATTGCGGCTTTTACATAAAGCATTGTCCGCAGGGTAATCATCGACGGAGTGGTATTTATAAATAAAAATATATCCTTCCTTCCCCATATAAAATTGTATCTAGAGAGGAGGGGATGGAAAAGAATTTGATGGGGACAGGATGCTTCTCTAGTGGAGTGGATGTAGTGGGTGTGAGGTGGTGATGAAAATTAATGGCATTTTTAATTTTTTATTTGTTTTTTACAAATGGCTGTCACATGTAGGGTCATTTTCTGTGGCATTTCGACGGTTGTAAACTTGACACCCCTGTCGCATTCGTTCTAGCAAGACTGATTGCAGTCTCGGAAAAAAAGTGATAAAATACATTCTATTAAGAACGAGAGGTCACACTATAATACAGAGATAGCTTTCATTTGTCATCAACGGAGATTCCAAGTGCATGAGTTTTTGTATATTACTTATTTTGTGTTTAGCAATGTTCTCAAGACCTACAGTATCCACACAAAATGGACTATCTGTGAATGAATTTGGTATGTACAGTAACACAAAAATAACTCTCACAAGATTCAAGTAGCAAGCGCACAAAGACCTACCAAAATATCTTAATGAATTGTGTAAAGTCCAGAATAGGAAAAATGATGTTAGAAAGCCTCAGTATACCTATTCGACTAATATATCTGCAAATTATAGGATCTCGTCGATAGACAAACAGTATTCCCTGATCAACAAGAATCGTCCATAACGTTACTTCATGTGGGAGTTTCGCAAGATGGCCTTGGTCGTAGAGATATTACCTAGATATTACTCATTTTAACAGGTCACGAATGGGAAGCGTAACCAGGTGTTCTGTATTGGTATTACGCAGCTGCTCCAGCAAAGTCCGGAGATTTATCTTTGCGGACAGCAGAACGCGTTAGCCAGACGCACAGAAATCGTGGAGAGAACAGGATTCGAAATTAAGCTTGCTGGCAATGCATATGGGAAAATGAATCAAATATCAAACGAAGAGATGTATGGTATACTGAAACTTTTTTTTTTCTTAGCCGCATTAAATGCAAAATTTTAAAATTAAAAATTTAATAACGTATATTCACTTTGTGATTCCTACAAGTGTAATTTATTCAGCACAAAAATGTGCGTCACTCCGCATTTTGCTTGACCAATTTGTGTATTACTTTAATCCGACTTACCTGACTTATTTCTTTCCCATTTTTTAGATAGTTTTAAGTCACTTACATCCATAGAAACATTGTGTCACTTTATCTGTAGTCTGGCACTTCTCTCTCTCTCTCTCTCTCTCTCTCTCTCTCTCTCTATATATATATATATATATATATATATATATATATATATATATATATCGAGAGAGAGAGAGAGAGAGAGAGAGAGAGAGAGATCAAATTGTCAATCAAATCATCATCAATCATTTGTCAATCATATATACAGAGAGAGAGAGAGAGAGAGAGAGAGAGAGAGAGAGAGAGAGAAATGTCATACACTGTAATTTTCGTTTAACCGTTAAAGTTTTGTATACAATATACTCGTAAAAGAAAAACCTTGGGTTGATGGCTAAAAGAAACTACAAAACATAATTTTATGTACCTTTCTCTTCTGAAGCCATCCATTGCACACCCATGGCACTTAAAAGGCTTAATTCTCAACTCAGTGATCATTCAATTTCAACTTTCTTCAAACGGATACCTAACTAGTACCTGTTTTCGCAAGTCATATTAACTGCACATACGCAAAGCAATACAATTCCCTGGAACAACAACCGTGTTTCTGACGGGATGCATAATGATTACAACGACCTGACAAGGCGGTCAAAGAGAATAGACGTGTGTAACAGGCACTCATCAGCATGTGCTGCACAGTCCCTGCCTCACCAACGCTCAAACCGCGCTTTTACTCTCAATGCACCCACCGCTTTGGCTAACCGCACAAAGGATGGTCGCAAAATGTTTTCATGCGGTTTGTCTCCTCTTACTTCCTCAATAGCGATTCCATGAGTGCGGGCTACTGTTTCGTTGAACTCATGTTACCAGTCTAGTGTCATGTAGCGTAAAGTTGAAGCCTAATTATCAGGTGAGAGTGTTTGCACAAATACGTGTAGTTTAACACAATATTAGTTCATCACTAAAATAATGATTATAATAATATAAAAAAAATGGTGTTCATGATTTACTCAATAATACTTAAACGTGTGCTTAATTAAAAAATAAACTCTAATCTTGTTAAATTAATTTTTTGGCGTAGTATTTACACATTTTAAACTCAATGCTTCACTAATAAAATGGAAATTTAATACACAACGAAATAACTTACCTTAATAATCCTGAATACTAATTTTTTTATTATATTCTATTTTATGTTTTAAGTAAAATACATACTAAAGATTATCTTTTAAAGTTACACAATATTGAACAATTTCCTTCAGACCTGCAACGAACGCACTTGAGAAAAAAACATTTTGACAACTTGATTGATTACACATTTGGGCTATATTATTGCTACGAGGCCTATTCTTTCTTCATTCATTGCTTAAAAACAATTACAAAAAGTTACATGAAATAATTACAGTGTACCAGTAAAGGGTGTATGCTACGAATTCATCTGCTATTAAAAACTGCATAACACATTGCTATTACATTACCTAATTTTTTTTTCTAATATCACAAAGCACAGTTCTTAAAAACAAAGTCTGCTATAAGAGTAATTTTTTATTAGAATATCCCTCTACAAACAAAGAAACTAGTAATTGTTGTTTGAGATATAAACTAATTTTAATATATGTATGAAAACTACACTAAAAATTTCATAACATTTTTTAAATATTCGATTTTTAAGCATTAAGACGTTTAGAACCATTAAAAACAGCTATGAAACTACAAGATTTTCAAAAAAATATGAGTGGCAAAATATTTCCACACATTGTACTTCGTATGTGGATCGTCGTTGTTAAAAAATATATCCAGGAATAAAAATTAACAAAAATATTTCACGTGTGATCAAACTAATAATAATAATAATAATAATAATAATAATAATAATAATAATAGTAATAATAATAATAATAATAACAACATATTTCTTTATAATAAAATATACACAAATTGTGCTACATTTCATAAAAGGGCAACGCTCAATCCAGCTTATTCCTTTAAAACCATTAGCACAATGTTGTAATAGTCACAGACAGATGACGTCTGTATGAATGGATGAATAGTAACCTGCAGCGAAAGAAAACATAATATGCCTCCGCCATATTCAAGAACAAAAAAGCGTCGTTGATTCGGGTGCAGCTTGTTAACTGGCCGACAGCCCGCTAGACTGGACCTACATACGTGGTCGGGTCGCCTTGTTGTAACGAAACCAGTACTAATTTGTAGGCAACCAGGTGGTCCGCTGGTTGTCGATTCAGACTGACGAAGCCAGAGAGAGGGAAGGCACGCGGGCAATAACAGCGGGCCACCATTGGCAGTTTGAGCGGTTCAGCGCTAGATGACGTCAGTCTAAACCACGGCGAATTACAGATTCTTCGTGGGAAGATTGTCCTGTAATTTCATGAGCGGTAATCTGTATTTTACGACATAGATGACTGTATTAGTTGAAATAGTTGCCTGACATTACCTTATTTACCGGGAATTTACTTTGAAGACATCTTTTCTCATTTCAGCATTCATATTGTCTCGTTTGATTGATTAATGGGCGTTTCATCACTATGGTCATTAGTCCCGTGTTTGTTTTTGTTACGGGAGATGGCAGTGTCCTTCCTGCGATGCGTGAGATCCGTCGTTGTCCTACACTTCGATTTTATTTTATTTTTTCGTGTTTCCGTGCGCGTCAACTGCTTTAGTCATTAGTTCCGTATGTGTAGTGCATGTTTTCCCCTCGGGAAATGGTGAACTTCCCCCGCTGGATGGCGAGATCCGGCGCCGACCTACCGTCGACAAGTGGGGTTTCCCTCTCACCAGCGGAGCACCGCCCCAGCCGGGGCAAACTCTAATCTCCCGACCGGTCTCCCAGAATGTGTGGTAATGTAGTGCATGTTAGTGTAAGTGTGTGTGCAAGAGGAAAGGATAGGACAAGGAAGAGGAAGGAAAGATCGCGCGCGGTCCGTGGCCCGTTTGGTAGGGTACTGCTACGGCATTCGCCTGGTGTTGATCGGAGAAACCACGGAAAACTACCGATCAGCGCAGCCGACTGCTAGAATTCTCCTCCAGGCAGAGACTGAATTCGACCTAGCTGAATAGCTAGTGTCGAAAATCCTGCCGCCATCAGGACTCGAACCCAGGACCTCCCGGTCAGAGGCGCTGCAGTGACATCAATTGATGCACTGAGCTAACGCTCGCGGTCTACACTACACTGCGACTTGCGGGGTTTTCCCCATCCACGTATCTCCCACCAGCGGGACACCGCCCCAGACGCAACAAGCTGTAAGTTCCCGACCGGTCTCCCAGCATTTGTGGTATGTAGTTAACTGATTGATTAGTGATTCCAAGTACGTCAACTGCTACGGCCAAGAAAGTCACGTCACGTTAGTTCCGTAAGTGTAGTGCATGTTCCTTCCTCAGGCGGTGACGGTGATCTTACCCTGCTGGATGGTGAGATGTGGCGACATTCTCCCGTCGGCTAGCGGGGTTTTACCAAACCAGGTATCTCCCATCAGCATGGTACAGCCCCACCCAGGACAAGCTCCAAGTCAACTACTAGTCTCTTGGCTTGTGTATCGGTGTTGTGCATGTAAGTGTGTGTGTGTGTGTGTGTGTGTGTGTGTGTGTGTGTGTGTGAGGAGTGAGGATAGGACAAGGAAGATGAAAGAGAGATCGGGCGCGGTCCGTGGCCCGTTTGGTGGAGTACTGCTCCGGCATTTGCCTGGTGTTGATCGGAGTAACCACGGAAAACTACCGGTCAGAGCAGCCGGCCGCTAGAATTCTCCTCCAGACAGCGACTGAATTCGACCTAGCTGAAAAGCTACTGTCGAAAATGCTGCCACCGGCGGGACTCGAACCTAGTACTTCCCCGTCAGAGGCGCTGCAGTGACATCAGTTGAACTAAGCCACAGCTTGCGGTATACTTTGAGAACTTCAAAGCGTATGGAAATCAAAAACGCATTGGTCGCCGGATGCACAGCATGAAAAATGTTTCTTTCCCATTGCTGCCGTCTGTACCACCGATGGTGGGCCCTGGCAAATGTCGCAGTAGCGGTGAACCTTTACCACAGAATAGATACTAAACAGAAAGGAAAGTAGAGGGCGGCTCCTTTGATCTTCATCGCGCAGTGCAAACAGCCATCTTGAAACTGTGCAAAGGAACCGCAAGAGTTGTATTATTTTGTTTTTTCAAAATTACACAAATATATTTTTTCAAAATCTCACGCCGTTAATATACACATTTCCAGTAATTTGTAAATACTATTATATTTGTGAGTTAAAGTGCTTTAAATGACTTAAATAAAGATTTCCGAAAACAAATCTTTTATGTAAAAAAGAGCTTTAATTTCGTATTTTTAGTAACGTGTTAATGATATTTTCTTAAAAACGGCTTCAATTTTTTTAATGAAAATTGTCATGTATGACGAGGTTTTACTCTTCTTTAATATTCTTAATGAAATATTTCGGTTCTACTATAAGGAACCAAAGAATTGTGAAAATTTCAAAAGAATATACTTTAGGATGAATGTACTTTGGCTAGAGTATGTGGCAAGTCTGATAAACGAACCCCGACCAAAGAAAATAGAAAACTAATACGAAAAAGTCTGTGGCATTCCGTAGCACTTTTTATTAATATTTGTTTCTGTGCGACATTAACATTAGCCTATACTAAGGAAATGTCCCTTCGAGTTACGTATGTTTTTCCTAGTTATACAAACACCAAATACAACAAATAAAACAGAAATAATAGGCACCTTCATCACCGTTCACCACACAACAAATTCCGGGTCGTACTGTTGCTTACACACTTTCAATATGGCGACCATGCGATCATATCGGCGCACAGATTGAGGGTAGCTTTCCTTTCTGTGTGGTACCTATTCTGTGAGTCTGCATTCTGCCCACAAGATCACAAAATGGAACCTGCTGGAGCGACCGTTCATTGCTTTGCAACGATCTCATCCATAGGAGTGGAGGTCATGCACTGTATCACGCTGCTGAATACAATAGTTACTCGTTGTGCCAGAGCCCATTCATTGCTCAATAAGGAATATGTACGTGATTTTCTTTGGAGAAATTGTTTTTTGTGTGATGATTAAGCTCTTTCACAAACATTTTATATGCTCTGCTTCGTCAACAAAACCGGAACATATAAAATGTTTGTGCAAGAGCTTAATCATCACACACGACGCTTGCTTTGAAGCGGATACTTCAGGACGTGCGGCATGTCATCAAGTGCTACTTTGGTCATATTGATGACTAATGATACACATTAAAAAATCTCACAATATCGAAAATTTTCAATTCCCGATGCAGAACTCGAGGAAATGTTTTCAATGGTATTAGTAATGTTGAAGGCACTTGTGTAATTCCTTTAAAAATAATGGTTTTTATTTACAAATATTTCAATTACCTTTTGCCTTCAGTTTGTATACAACGACTCATTCCCGTACAAAAAATTCAAGTGCACATTGTTTTTCACTTCTTCCCCCCTTTCATGCTCCCCATAGCACGTCACATACAGTTTTTAAGGGTTTTTGACGTAAAATAAATAAATAAAAATAAATAAGTAAATGCACATTCGATCGCATTAAGTTATTTTTCATTTCTGTGGTTTTATCGGTATGTTGTATTAGGATATATTGACTATTAACACATCCTTATATGTTACGTTTAGAAAATTAAATAACAAAGTTTAAATCAACTGCTCAGAGGAAGTCGACCGTTGGCAATGACAAACTTGTTTCTTTTTAATAAAAATGCTATATATGCTCAAGTTAATAGAACGGGCGTATTGATAGAGAGAAAACTAACGTGAAATCCTTACAAGATAGATATTTCATGACTTTACTTAGTTATTTTTGTCACGCACATCTTATTTCAGAATTTTCTTCTATGTAATTACATCTGGAACATGACTGTCAGAGACTCTGCCATAAAAATTTAGTTTTTTACAGATAGAATTTAAAATTTTTAATTGAGAGCAACCAAAAATTATGACTTACGAGATTCATTAAAGAGTAATGAAAATTGAAAAAATAAGTTTCCTCGCAATGTTAACCTGTAAAGAAAAACAAGGGGCAAATAATCATTTGTGTACAGTTATACAGGGTACACGTCATATCTGCATGCATTTGGCCAATTTTGATAAGAGAGACCACACACTCATAATTATTAACCATTTAGAAGTTGGTATATTTTTGTTGATCAGAAGGGATGTTATGAAAGTTATTTTATGAACTATTATTTTGACAAAGATTGGCAAAAAACTGTCCGAAAATGTTTTTAAATTATCGAAAGGTGAATGCATTGGTTAACATTAAGCAGATAATGGTAGGTACAGGAAATGGACTTGATGTAGACTATGCTACGATGTAACTAGCTTAATAATGAAATATAATAACACCAGGGTAAGCATTGTGCAAGACAAATTCGGTGACAGCGACACTGAAGGATACCCAGATAAAAACATCAACATTTCTACGGGTCGCTAAGAACATCCATTCTCGGGAGAGAAACAACGAACACCATGTCGAGGTAAGGGGTGAAACATACCTGTTTCGTCGTAGAAATTCTTTAAATTTTATATGAACCGATTTCTCACTGAAAAAGATATAACAAAATTTATATAGCGTGAAAGGCACGAAAAGAAAATAACAGTGGTATTAAATTCATTTTCTTAAAAAAATTAAACATGTAAAATAATACGAAAAATGTAAGTATCTAAAATGTTGAAACTCAAAGTTTTAACTGCCATCTGTAAAAAAAATTCACTTTAGTTTCATTCAGTAATTTACATTTTATAATAAGAAAAGGTAAGTTTTTTGTTTACAATGTTTAAAAGAATTTTGAATAAATATTATGAAATTATGATGAAATTACATTGAAGGTAAAACTATATTAAATATATTAGAATAAATAAAGAATTATGCTAATAAAACTTTAATTCAACATTTAAATGAATTATTTGTTGTAAGAGAAAAATTTAATATGGCCTTCAGGAAATGGTTTTGGTATTGATATATAACATCACTATATCTTAAGACTTCTTCCTAACAATACCATAAATCTAAATATAGTGTTGTAAACCTAAGAAACCAAGTTTAGGATTTTTTATATTTGTGATTAAGTATGGTTATGAACTTGACGTTGTGATGTCAAATCAATTCAAGGCCAGCTGAAATCTATCTTTTTTTGAATGGAGATTCTGAATGAGTTGTGCTGACACATATTAACCATGGATGTATAAGAATATATTTAGAAAGTGCAAATCTTAATGGAGTGGCTTGTAAGGAAAACCTTCATCTTTCCAAATTGGAGCAGTTTACCCAAGAGAATATGTAAGGTATAACATGAAAGTAGAGAGGTTTTCTGGTCCTCTTCACAGGTAAATATCATCCACTTCATATGATTCTCCAAAGTGCAAAAAGTTCAACTTTGAATCCCACTCGAAATGTGATGCTACAGTGTCTGTTCTCCAAATTATTCTTGAACCCCCCAGGCAATGCTAGAAAATTACTGAAAATAGAAGGCAGTATGTATAAATTGTTCAAATCAGCAGAAGGTGACACTAAAGATTTTAACTTACTATAAGTATTTAAAATAAAGAATGTAATATAATAATACAGTAGTTTTAGTTGCTTCGTTTATATGTACAGATGTATTCACAATGGAGATCGCTAATGTTCTAAATTGTTACGAAGCGACTATAAAATAAAAAAAATCATTTAGGATTCCCTTCCAACATTTTAACTTAAACTTCACCCTATTCTAGCGTCTAGTATTTTGTTTTTCAAAAGCCAGATCACTTAGTTTATATTTAGGACCCAAGAAGATAAGGAATAACTTTTCTAAAACCTTTTTAAACAGCTACAAAAGTGGTTATATTGAGAATTGTCTAGCAAAAATCATGAAATATATCATTTATTTTTTATTAGAATAAAAAGTAATAAAAATATGAATATTTACGTCAACTTTAATCCCGCACACCCTTGTGAGTTTTAAACACAAAGAAGTTATATCTTCTATCACAGAAGAGGCTCCTAAATACCCGCAGGTTGGTATCGTGAAGTCTAAATTCAGGTCTAAATTCAGAATATCGGCTTTACTTACAAGCATCTTTCCTTGAACATGGACGTAGGAAAGGACCAAATGGAATTTTTCTGAAAAGCTACCGTTCCCTGGTGGCGCCCAGTCTGCAAGTAAGATCGACTCTGCTGAAGCCTTTACAATTCAAATGAAGCTCGCTTGCTTCCCTCCAAGACAAGTGACTGCAGGGAAACGCCCCACTTCTATCGCTACGTCGCCACCCACTTCTGTCGTTTCGACAACTTCCTGTTTCTTGGGCAAAAATGTGGAACTTTCGCAGCCTACATTTCTTAGCAGTTGTTCTGTATACTTAAATACACACACGAGTTTGAATATTGTTGTCGTGAGACGACCTACTTCAACAAAAGAGTATTAAAATAAATCTCGAAAAATAGTAGTATGCAGAACCGAAACTGTAACGATAATCAATTAGGAATTAAACAGAAATCACTAGCAGAATATTACAGAATATAATTTCTTTTTCTCAGTAAATAATTATTATTAATATTATTAGAGTGCAGTAGATTGATTATATTTCTTAAATTGTCAATTAGATACGCTCGCAGCCATTATTCGTAATGAAACGTTTATGTAATAATTATTATTAACACACCATGAAGCACATTTCAGTAGTTGTCAGGAACGAATTAGTACTGTTACCTACCAAAACTTTAATTTTAAACATGTAAAATTAAGCCAAAGACCCTTCAGTATTCCACGAATATTATAATCCTGTATTCAACGATTGGCAGCTACAAACATAAGAGTGAAATTATCAATTGTATTAATCTAAAAGATTATCTTTGTTTTGTCTATATTCAATCAGGAGTTGCTTTCAATACTGAGTAAATCATCAAAGAGAAAGAGTGCGTTATCTTTTATTATTTCTCTTTTCCTGGCGTAATCACCCAAAATTGTGGGTACATTTTTCACGGTTAAAATATCACTAATTTTTTCTTTCATTTTAAAAACCGTTCGATATTTTAGGTTCCTCCATTTTTTAATAGGATGGTGACGATTGAATAGATGACTTCACGCTAAAAGTCCGTCATTGTTCGCGTGGTTTGAAACTGTGTGTTAAAAACAACAAAAAGCTAATCTTGAGCATATAGACGAATAAACGTCAGCACAAGAGCAAATGTTTTTAGTATGTAAACTAAGACGCGAAAATGTTGAACAACATTTGTGGTATTTTAACGCACTTGGAAATGCTTCAGAGACTAATTGAAATTATTATTATTATTAGTATTATTATTATTATTATTATTATTAATGTTGTACACTACATTTTTAGTTCAAATTAATGTTTTTCATACGTAAACCAGTTGGGATTGGTTAGGTTTTATAATTGAATAAGCCAGGGTGATTTTTGAATTATCTGGAATGTTAAATATTCTAATAATGTCAATTCAATGTTTTTGCACATTATTGCTAGCTGTACTTCCGTAACTGAAACTGACACATTTGTGATGCATATTTCCTTTTCAAATTTACAAGTGATAGTATTTTTTTAAGATACAGTAAAGAGGCTCTCGTTGTTTTATTTTTCCACTCAAGTTTCCTTTCCTATTTCTATTTCCCTGACTAAATATAACCTGCCGATTGCAGCTTTAATAATTCCGAGACTAGTCCAATCCTTTGCGAATTCCTCCATCATTTTGCAATCACGAGGGCCCTATCCCGGGGAGAGATGTATTGCTTGAATCTCGGTCGTTTTGCGAATAAGTGGCGGCGACTGCGGAATTGCGTTCGCGCTGAGCAAACTGCGGGGAAGCCAACGTGCGTCGCGTCGCCGGGCGTGGCCTCGATTGGAGAGAAAGGCAAAGAGACGAAGGGCTTTCCGGCGAATGAAAAGAATTCATTGAATGTTGCTGCTGCTTTCGATGGGAACGGCATTAAACGCAGCGCCGGTGAACACTCCATTCCGCTCTCCCGACTCCAGCAATCGAGGATGCCCTTGGCGCTGGAAAATGGCTTCAAAATGTTTGATCTAGGAGAAGCAATGGATATGTAAACTTTTTGCTAAAAATTAGATAATTGTACCACATACTAGATTCTGGAAAATGGCTTCAAAATGTTTGCTCTAGGTGAAACAATGGATATGTCAACTTTTTGCTAAAAATTAGATAATTGTACCACATACTAGATTCTGGAAAATGGCTTCAAAATGTTTGCTCTAGGTGAAACAATGGATATGTCAACTTTTTGCTAAAAATTAGATAATTGTACTACATACTAGATTCTGGAAAATGGCTGGAAAATGTTTGATCTAGGTGAAACAATGGATATGTCAATGTTTTGCTAAAAATTAGATAAGTGTACTACATACTAGAATCCCCTAATTTTTTCCAACATTTTTATAAAACTACATAGGCACGATGAATTTATTCTGGTTGTTACGTGTTGGATGCAAGTGTATTTAATACGTAAGGTATGAAATATTTCAAAATCATGTCGTAAAAATAAAAATTGGGTCATTCGATTGGGTGTATATATATATATATATATATATATATATATATATATATATATATATATATATATATATAATTATACCCTATAAATTGTGCAGGATAATACAAATGTGATTTTTAACTAATTATTTTATATTACCTGTGTTATTGTCTGATTAAAAATAATTATTTATTGGCGCAAGATTATTAGTCTCAAGAATATTTGTTGTATCAAATGTAATATATACTTGCTTAATACCTGCACGTCTTGTCTGTATACATGTCTAGGTTGCTTTCGGGGTAAAATGCATAAGGTTTGAAAAACTTCAGTGTATCAAGAGGATCATTTATCTTATTGTCGATAATATTACTAATTCTAACAAAACTGAATTCATTTACCTATATTCATTTACAATGGAAAATAACATTTAAGAAATACAAGTGAGAATATCAAGTGATGAATTCCAACAGATGAAGCAATTATTTCTTCAGTAGAATTTACAAATAATGCGACCCAATATGTCGAAAAATTAAGGATCTGGAATCTACAGTAGAAGAGAAATATCTAATTTTGGCTCTCCTCACTTCCATTACTAGAGTAGTCGTTCAAATCAGGATGTCCAGAGTCAAAGATAGCAACATGAACAGTAGAAATACGTGGCACAAAATACATTCAAATTCAATCTGCTCGATATATAATATGAATACTGAAGAAAATCTGTATCATATTTTATATGAGTACCCAATCTATAAATATCTTAGAAGACCATATCACAATTATTCGTTATAATTTTCAAATTGTTGGGTTAATCTAAACCCTGAAAGATCTAAAACTGTACGACTTTATTTCATCAATGCTGAAATTACGGGCATTCATTATAAATGAATAGTTCAGGATAAATTCCAGAAGAACTATTGAATTATCTTATTATATCTGTCACGCGACAATCCTCATTTGATACAGCTTGATTTGTGTATATTTTTATGTTCTGTTGTCTCACTTATTTTGTATCTTATTTTATTGTATTATTTTGTATTCGGTCACTGTATTATTTGTATTACTTTATTTATATTGTTTCTTGTGCTATCTGTTCTATTATAATTTATTTGTAAGCTATTTATAAAAAGTTATTTGCGCCTTGAATATGCTCGGCAATTTCTAATAGGTAAATCCTGTTAACAAATTACTAATAAAATTGAAATAAATTAACTAATGCGACACTTCTATTCTTATACACGTTTTCTAATATTAGAAAAATAAAATTAGGTATATGTATTTATGTTAAATATTAATAATATGAAAGATATAGTTTTCCTCTCAGTTTTTTCTGTCGATCTTTATTAGGAATTAACCCATGAACGCCTGAGTTAAATTTGCCGAACGGTTCTCGTTGACTAGCTCGTTCACGCAGAATTATTGTTGGAGATAACTGGTATAAAATATTTTGCAACTTGCAACCAAAAGATTGAACTCTTTTTCCTTACATTTATATGAATAATGTAAAGTAGGAAAACATCAGAATTGTCTACTCAACACACTGTTCATTGCAGATTAGTGTTTGTCCTGTATCTTCCCTTTCTTCGCCCGATGCGATATCCGAATGTTAAGCGAAATGAATATCAAGTTTTAAGATAAAGTAAATATAGGAATTAATTTAGAGTTTAAATACAAATTTTAGCATTTTGAACAGTTTGAATTCAACACGCAAATTCAAATAACTTGTAAATATTTCACCGACCTTTTAATGTAAATTGGAACTATTACACATATATAAATCTTTTACATTAAAAAAACATTTAACACAGTACGGTCACAAATCTGAATACGATAACATTTTGACGACATTGAAACAAGAACAATCTTTGGAATGACATTTGAGCATCGCAATGCCAACTTTTAAATCAAGCGTTATTTCTCAATCATCCACAAGCAGCAGAAGATGGGAAAATACTATGTGGCAACTCGAGTGTGCCGAAGTCAATCTTGAGAATCTTTCGAAAAGTGTCGGAGAGGTGGTTTCGGGAAAGAAATGAAAGCAACGCCAGCTTCGTGGGTTTCAGAGCAAAGTGAGAGACCAAATCCTCGCCCTCGTCGATAGCTCACGTTGAACCCAAAGCCGCAGGGCGAGATCCTTCGAAATTCGTTTCGACAGTATCAGATTCTCCGAAGACAACCGCCGCGTTTTGTAGAAAGTTTTATTGACGCAGTTATCACTGCTGAAGTTAAATGCAGTAACCATGAGTGTCGTGGATCACGAGGCAAAGCGTTTCATACGGAAAATAATAATGTATATGTTTAAATTATAAGAATGTGAATGCGTGATGCGAATTCCGTGTGTAACATAAAACATTTTAATTTCCAGATTATTTTCGAAGGTTTTATGGTGTTCTATTACTACTTCGAAAGCCTGTTGGACTTTCTTTTTTAAAGAAACAACCAAATATAAACCAACAAAAACTCTACACGGTCAAGACAGGTTTTGAGTTTAATAATGTCATTTTATTTATCTCATTTACTTATCAAAATTAGGAAGTGAGTGAGCTACTAACAACTAATACAAATATGAATGGTACCAAACTGCAATGATCTGCTCTGGTCTACGTGGTATATTATTATTATTATTATTATTATTATTATTATTATTATTATTATTATTATTATTATTATTATTATTATTATTATTATTATTACAGTAGAAAACAAATTAACCCACACGTTTTACAGAAAAAAATAAAATTAGAATTTTCAAAAAGCTGTAATGAACGAGTAGTTTGTATATAAAATATTTATGTTTAACAAGTTAACACGTCCAATTGGGCTTTTATTCGGTCAAAGTCAAATATGGTTTATATTTCCACGTTATGAAACCAAATACTCGCACATTATCGACAAAAGTATGTTAACTTTTTGTCACATTTTATTTTTTCAGAATGTGTTCTTCATTGCACAGCCCACATTTTTTCAATCAAGTTGAGCACTTTGATTGAGTTTCTATGAAGAAAATGGGACTCTTTCCTGGAAGACGAATTCAAATTTCTTACGAAGTGTCACAATTCTATTTTCCAATATTGCAATATACAATTCACACTTTACCCATTCTTTCAACATGAATAAGTACTCCTTGACATTGTGAGTGAAATAACACCCAAATATTGTTTTAATTGTGTATGAAGGAACTTGCAGTATTTTTTCTCTGAAATATGTTTTCTACTGGATTTTATTATTAATAAATTGCTTAGAATATTTTGTCATTCAGAAGGGATGAACATTCTCCGATAATTTTACAAGCGTGTATGAGGAGTATCACGCTTGTGCAAGAACAGTTTATGTTTATTCCTTGTGTTGGTGTAATTGGGCAATCCTTTGATCGTATCATCAAACGCGCTAATTATCACAACAAACCTTACGTATATTGGCTCAACACGGAACAATCTTCGCTACGTAGCAGAAGTTATTTCAATGAAAACATGGATATATGCTGGCCATTTACCGATGATCAAGACTGCAACTCCTGAGTCTATTTTTTTAAATTTCTTACTAGCTCATTCCTTGCGATTACATCGCACAAAAGAAAGAACTGTAGTACAATTCTGTTACAACGGAGGTCTACAAATTCAGTAAAACCATAGTCGCTACGCACTGTCAACGGAGTTAAACATATGACTGAAAATGTAACTGAAGTGTTTTACAATTAACAAGATCCGAATATGAATTTTGTAGTGAATTTCAACAAGAAATCTTGCTATCAACCTTAATTTAAAAATTATTGCACATTATTAAAACTGAATGTTTTTGTAAAGGGACATATTTCAAACGACTGCTGGACATAGGTTTGGGACATCAGTAATCTTTGCATTTGAAATCACACAATTTTGTAACTTGAACTCGCTAACTTCGCTTCAATAGCTCTAATTTAGCACTAAAAACTCACTTGCTGGCTGTAAACCAAATCTTCTTTAATAAGTTCACACAACTAAATAATGTATTGAAAAAATGACGGCAGATAATCGTTCTTTTTATTAATATATAATTTTGTATATTATTTTATGAACAATTAGTGTTTATACCATAAAATCGATTAATAATAACACAATTGGGGTCCACTACCTTTCATTTAACCCACAAATCACGAAATATGGTTGAAGAGAAAGCTCATATTTCTTTCTAAACAAAAATTCTTAGTGTTTAAAATACTAAGATTTTCAAACTTTTCGGGTAAACTGCAAATTTTAAATCTTACAGTATTAAATTGCGTTGCTTTTATTCAAGTTTTCATTTCTGTGCTTTCATCTGCGACTGATAAATATGAGCTATATTTATATCCATAGGAATATTCTCCTCCTTTCTGTCCAAATTGACAAGTTCAGCACAAACATGTTAAGGTTAAGAGTTGTCATAAATTGTCCTCTCAATCTTCATTCATATTTTATTTGTAGTTCCTCGCACTGTATTGAATATCACTTTATTTCACATTGTTATTACGTTCCATATTCATTGTGCTAGTACATATTTCAGGCCATTTTTAAAGAGTAATTAATAACATTATTCACTGACGTGTATTTCTTTTTAAGTACTATTTTTAAAATGTGCACCAAGAGTCAAATGAGTATGTATGTAATAAGAATGATATACAATATGTAGTTAATTAATACTTGTACCATTTCCACAAATTAAAATGCTTCACTTTTGGTATCAAAACAACTTTATGATAAAACTTGCACCTTCAATGGAACCATATTTATCGGTATTTCAATCAAGCACGCGTAACATAAATGACGTCAATTGAAAAGACGTCAATTTACTGCTAACGTAAATGTCAGGGTGACAGCATTTTGTTGATATTTGAAAAGAAATAGGGCACTTTCTTCACTTCAGTCTAACATTTACTGGTCATTTTATGCATTGAAAGGACTGTGTCATATCGAAATTTTGTGCTCAATGTGATTCAGTTCCTGACTCTTTTCAAAGAACGTGCTGAAAGCAGAATATAAAATGTAGCTTCACAGAGTGTTCAATCCATGAAAAGGCGTGAGAATATTGAGTGGTTTGAAAAGAGAACAGTGTGAAGTCCGATTGTGCACTTTCGGTACTATATCACAATATCCCTTTTCAAAAGGAATGTAGAACGCTGCGTAGGGTAATTTCCATGCATAGACAACATATTGAAAAAGAAAAATACACGAACATTTTTAAAGAAACGGTGACATTCCCTAACCTTTCTACTAAAATATATTTTCCGCTCGCTTGTAAATTTTAATGTAGAATTTTGAATGCGGTTTGTTTTTGGTAGCAAGCAAACAGTTTTCTTGGGAGGATATGAAAAATAAAATATCAATTTAAAAATATTTCACGAGCATTAAACCGTTTTCAGTTCGATCAGTTTTCAATTGCATATCATGTTTTTTCTGACTCTTTAAAAGCATTCTTCACTTTATCGATAGATTATTTGGGAAGAGTTAATTTTACTTCAGGATTAGCGGATTTGAAAATAGAAGGACGCAATGGTAATGTAATCCTCAAATCGATCGAAGAGCAGCAATGTTCAGATTGTGTTTCAACTGCAGAGTTGAAAGTAATTTGTGTGGTGTGTGGCTTCCAATTATTGTAATTAAAACAATGATATTACGAGGTATCCATATGGTGATTTGCTATTGTTTCTAGTTCAATTACAATTCTCTATTTATAATTAGAAAATAAACTATATGGTAATATTTCCCTAAAATGACTGAAAATCAAATAAGAGGCAAAAAAAGAAGAAGAAAGAGGGGGAGGAGAAAAATCAGATAGCGAGAGAAAATTATTATTTCGTAAATCGATGAAAACATATGAGGAAAAAGTTGAAGACACGACGTGTAAGTTTATTAAAGACATCGTGAATTACTTGCGAAATAAATTTTCAAATGTATTAGGTATTTATTTTTGGCTGAATATGAAGTTGATCTTAAAGGAACATTCAAAGATTTACACCCAATGGCAACCAATTTCATATGTACTCGAGGGAAAATTGAAGTTGTGCAAACAGTAACTTTTAATATATTAGATAATATCCAAACTTCAAATTTAATACCATTCATTGAAACGCAATCTGAAATTTACAGAAAATAAATCAACCTTCTCCTTTATTAATCAATTTAATTGGAAGACAATGTGATATTACTAAAAACTAGATCCATTACTCAAAAAACTTTGTGAAGCAAAGGAAGAAATTCATCTTCCGATTCAATAAACATCTTTCCCTTACGAATCATCAAACATTTCTTCAACTTATTGTAGGATATTTAATTCGCAAAATATCGAGGAACACATTAAATGAACTCTCTCCAAGCTAAAACTACTGCATTCTTAACTTCAATTCCTGGTAAAGCAGATCCTGTTCAGATACACTATGCATTCAATACATTACTCAATTCTCATGAGAAGACACATTTTCATAAATCCAGAAATTTAATAAATGGAAATGTATTAGTTGAAACCGTTGCTACTAGTGAAACTGGAAAACTAAAACTTATTCAATCCTCTTCTAGTATCAAGATACTACCATGACGTACACGCCAACCCAAAATTATTAATTTACAATATTGATCATAATTTATTGAAAAAAACGAATGTGTACTGCATGAAGGGAATTTCAAAACAATTACAAAAGAAGCATTTTGATGAATATTAAATTGTTATATCGAATTAATTATAAATATAAGATTCAGTAACGATAGGTTTTGGAAATTAACAGTGTTTTGAAAATTATTCAATAGTAAATATAAAATTTGTGACCGAAACTGGTTAAATATTGCTCAATATAGCACACTCTCACGAATAAATATTTACATCCTACAAGTGAATATTTACATCCTGTCAATAACTTTAAATGTAACACACTAAAAATGACTCAACTTAAAAAATGTATCATCACAGACTATTGCATTGTCTACAAAGAAATCTACGCAGAAGTTTGATAGTTGTGAATTGAAAGTTTGAAAATAAAAATTCGTAAATTGAATATTTCGTAAATAAAAAAATCTAGTGATATTATGATACTATGCGAACCTTGTTATGGAACATATTTAGCAGGTATAAGAAGGAAGACAGAATAATTTACAATTTTCTTGAAAATGTTGAAGCATGTATTGTTATTTCAAACGCACAAATACAAGTCGTTCAAATTGAAAATTTTGCTAATTTCGGGATGAAATGTGTGAATTATAAGTTTTGGATTTCAAATTTTAAATTACCAGTATTTCCAAATACTTTAAATTCCAAGATGAAATTGAAGATTAAATAGTTGAACTTGAAACCAAAGTTCAAGGTTTAAATACAGAACATATTTTATTACACGTTCAACACATTGGAATGATACGCTTACAGATCTTCTGAGGAGAGGTGAACTTCTAGAAAAAATATTTTTTCAAGTATTTTTACTTACTGGCCCTTACGATGATATTTAGTAAGCAAAATGTCGATGTAAAAGGGCCTCAGGATTTGGGAGTTTTAAATGGTTATTTTGAGTTTGGAGAGTACATGAAGCCTCAAAAACTTTTTCAAAATTTTCTCAAAAATGGCACCAAATGTTTTGATTAAACTTTGACCTCGGATAGTGCAAAGTACACTTCACAGAATAGTGCTGGTCTGATATTTGTTAAAATCCCAGATTTTTTGAAAATTGGAAATGTACAGTTTTTTTCGGGCGTCTTCCTTCAACTATTATATTAAAAATAGAGATTGTTTTCCTCAAAAGAATCTTCATTCCTTAAAAACACATCATCAGATAAGTTCATTGTCAAGTTCAATTTCTTGAAAATATGAGTAGCTGTCTTGTAATTTTGCGCGAAATGTAGGCAAGTTAAAACATATTTTTAACATTGTCTCTCAAGAACTGCTGCAAAGCTTTTCTTTCAATTTTTTCCCCATATGTAATAAGGGACGGTAAAAATATTATGCTAGGCCCATTTTCGGCTATCTTTTGTCGTTTGTTTAATTGCTAAAATTTAACATTTCAAATCTACAAAGTTGCAGATAGCGATTTTTGCTTTTAACAAAGTCTGTTGTAAAAATTAACTCTATAAAAAGGCTATGTGCAATTTTATGAAAAAAACTAGTGAGTTTTGGGTAATTTGTGTCTAAAATTTATGCAATTTATAAAGAAATTATTTTCTCAAAAACCACTCCAAACTTTTCTTCAATTTTTTTCGTATGTGCCAAGGGACGATAAAAATTATGCAGTTTGTCCCCAAGTACAAATCCTACTAAACTCGTGTAGCGTAGTAGTATGGCTGATGGCGACTTTACTCGGAAGACCTGAGTTCGAGTTGCGGTGCGCAAAATAATGTCTGCTGACTGAAAAGGAAGTTTGCCTGTTCATCCAGTAGTGTAATATGGCGAAAAACCTAGAAATAATACGTGAAAATATGTTATATTAGAGCACCACTAGTTTTTCTTAGAATCTCAGGTAAAACCATACCAACTAGTAATACTACTTTTGAAAATGATTCCTCAAGATCTTCAATGATTCATTTATCTTTTACTACTACATCCTTTCTCCTTTTTATTACAGATCATAAAATACATCTTGATCAAACTACACGATATCTAAAAGGGATATTCATTTAATAATTATAATTTGAAATTTTTTAAATGTACCAGTGTTGTAATACTTAGTCGATCTCTTCGTCAACTATAAGTTTTCCCTCTCGTCAAACTTACGTTTCCGCTTCCAAAATGTTCTATATCCTCGTGTGTCACCACGGGTTGTATTATTTTCATGTGACTAATCAAATAATTACGTTTAACAGGAATGCAGGAGTTACCTTTCTGAGAAAACTTCATGTTTCACGCTTTTTACATCTGCATATAGCAAACACTTAATACATGTGATATCTTAACTTTAACAAGTTAATAAGTTTAACACGCTGCTAACAGGCTAATATTGAACTTTAAAGCGCTACCGATCCACATTACCTCCATAATCGAGACTTGCGATTCGCCTTTTCCACAACAAATGGGATTGGTTCCCAGGGCGAGCGTGTATGAGGTAACCGCTGCATCGTTCCCTCTCCGCCAAAGACTTACGACCCAAAATCTAATTTTGCCTCGTTTTCGCAGGCGGTGCTTAAATCTTCCTGACCTCGCATTCACCATTGAGGACGCTCACAGCAGCCGATGTTGAAAGGTTTTCTCGCAATAAATGTCCCATTCCAACCTACTCCGTTGCATCATGCTCCCTCTCTCCCCGAAACAATGCATCCTTGTTTCCTCTCGCCTCGCTCTTTCTCTTCGTCTCCTCACGCTCCCTCTCGTTCACGTCATGCCTCCTTACCCATCGCTTCGCTTCCTCTCGCTCGCTGACCATGCTCCCTCTCTTGACATCGGCACGCTCCCTCTCTTCTCTTGCCATCGCTGCGCTCCCTCTACCAATCGCCACGCTCCTTATTCTCATCGTCACGCCCCATATTTTTATCGCCACGCTCCATATTCTCATCGCCACACTCCATATTCTGATCGCCAGGCTCCCTCTTGCCATCGCCACGCTCCCTCTACCAATCGCCACGCTCCTTATTCTTATCGCCACGCTCCCTCTTGCCATCGCCACCCTCTACCAATGCTTCCACTGCTCCTTATTCTCATCGCCGCTCCCTCTTGCGCCTGCGCCCGGCTCCCTCTGCCAATGCTTTTTGCTTTCCTTATTCTCATCGCCACGCTCCCTCTCTTGCCATCGCCCGCTCCCTCTACCAATCCTTCGCGCTCCTTATTCTCCACATCGCCACGCTCCCTCTTGCCATCGCCCGCTCCATCTACAATCGCCACGCTCCTTATTCTCATCGCCACGCTCCTCGCCACTGCATCGCCCATCCCTCTACCAATCGCCGCTCCTTCTCATCGCCGCTTCCTCTTGCCATCGCCGCTCCCTCTACCAATCACCACGCTCCTTATTCACGCCCGCTTTCCCTCTTGCCATCGCCACGCTTTCACTGACCCTAGCCACGCTATCTGCCTTCCCTCGCCAAGCTTTCTGACCACCTAACACATTCCCTCTCTTCCCATTCTCTCTCTCTCTCTCTCTCTCTCTCTCTCTCTCTCTCTCTCTCTGTCTGTCCCTGTCTCTGTCTCCATGCTAGCTTCAACGTTACGCTCTCCCCAACCAAGTTACATTCCGCCGGGTTCATCTTACCCCCTGGCGAAGCCCTTTCCCACCACATTGCTCCTCACTGCCTGCCTCCTCCCTGTTACGCTTCTCTCCTCTCACTCCTGCCCAACACGTTCCTTCCAAATGCGATGCAGCCCTTTAGCGTCTCCTGCTAACTCGTGCATCCACTTCTTCTAGCGCGTCAGCGCCATACCGCGTCTTTCCCTTACACTTTGTGTAGTAACGTTCCACCTTTTGAACTAAACAGCGCGCGCCTCCAGACCCACATCATCTGTACCGTTTCAGTACCTCCCATCCTCCTTTCGCATCACTCCTCGCCTTTCATCACCCTGCCGATTTCATGCGCGCCCCGCCCCCAACCCCCCACCCCTGCTGCTGGCAGGCCCCCGCTGAGTCGGCAGGCGCGCCGGGCCGTGTGAGCGCCAATTGAGCACGAGAGCGTGCGAAAGTCCCGAAACCGGGGGTGCGGTCGGCCGGGTGGGCGGGGGCCGGGGGTCAGGGCGGGTGGACACGAGAGGGGGGAGGGCCTAACCGGCGGGTGGAGTGACGGAGTGGACGATGAGAGAGACGGCACGAACCCCCGGTCGACTGATGGAAAGGGATGACTGCTAAAGGTGTAGGCCCTGAAGGGAAGCAACTAGTTTCACATTTCGTACACAAACACGTGAAGGTAATGTTGTTTGTTGCAGTAGCAATGTGGTGAGGGAGAGATTAGAATCCTTTTAGGAGCGGTAAAAGAAAGGGAGGAAAAACTGGATATTAAAGAAAGATGATACATGGTTAGCAAAACAGACGGAGACAGGGAATAGTGATCTGGCAGAGGTGCATGGGTCAGAAGAAACGAGATTTGGTTTTGATGTAAAGTAAAGAACGAAATAGTTTTTATTAGAGGATTTGATATCAATAAATAAGAAACCGTACGTGCTAGGAAGTGCTGATAAACATTTTTGTGTAGTAATCCAATTACACGACGATGCTGACGAGGGTAGGGGCAGGTGTTACAGGAAATAGGAGGAGAAAGTCGGTGAGCGGATGGAAACAGTTGGAAACGTGGACAGAACGATAGAAGAAGAAGTAAGGGAAAGCAAGGGTGGCATGAATGAGGAAAGGAAGCCGCGACTGAGAAGACGACAAACAGCCATAGTGAGAAGCGAACGTGAGGGCGAGGGTAGTGCAAAGTGAAGGGTAACGACTATATTGATTGATTGATTTTTTCGTGTTTCCGGGCGCGTCAACTACTTCGGTCATTAGTCCCGTTAGTGTAGTGCATGTTTTTTCTCGGGAGATGGCGGTGATCTTCCCCCGCTGGATGGCGAGATCCGGCGCCGACTACCGTCGGCTGAGTGGGGTTTCCCACACAACAGGACTCTCACCAGCGGGGCGCCGCGCCAACCGGGACGAAAACCTATAAACTCCGACCGGTCTCACGGAACCAACTATTGTAGTGCTCAGATGCATGTTGGGTGTAAGTGTGTGTGTTTGTGTGTGTGTGTGTGTGTGTGTGTGTAAGGGAGAGAATGCAGGACAAGGAAGAGGAAGAGTAGATCGCGCGCGGTCCTTGGCCCGTTTGGTAGGAGTACTGCTCCGGCATTCGCCTGGTTTTGATCGGAGAAACCACGGAAAACACCGATCAGAGCAGGCGGCCGCTAAAATTCGACAGACAGCAGCTGAATTCGACCTAGCTGAAAAGCTAGTGTCGAAAATCCTGCCACCGTCAGGACTCGAACCTAGGACCTCCCGGTTAGAGGCGCTGCAGTGACATCAGTTGATGCACTGAGCTACCGCTACCGGTGGTAACAACTATAGAAAGGGCAAGCGCTACAGGGATAGAAAGGACGAGGGAGAAGTGAGAGAAGGGATAAGGGCGAGAGCGAGAGTAAGGGAGAGAACGAGTGAAAGAGTGACAGAAAAGGTGAGAGCGAAAAAGCGAGAACGAGAGAAAGGGCGAAAACGAGAGAAACAACGAGGGTGAGAGAAGGGGCGAGTGCGAGAGAAAGGGCGAGTGCGAGAGAAGAGGGCGAGGGTGACAGAAAGGGCGAGAGCAAGAGAAGAGGCGAGGGCGAGAGATATGGGTGAGGGCGAGAGAAGGGGCGAAAGCGAGAGAAAGGGCGAGAGCGAGAGAAGAGGGCGAGGGCGAAGGAAGGGCGAGAGCGATAGAAGGGGCGAGAGAGACAGAAAGGGAGAGAGCAAGAGAATAGGCGAGAGCGAGAGATATGAGCTAGGGCGAGAGAAGGGGCGAGGGCGAGAGAAAGGGCGAGAGCGAGAGAAGAGGGCGAGAGCGAAGGAAGGGCGAGAGCAAGAGAAGAGGCGAGAGCGAGAGAAGGGGCGAGAGCGAGAGAAGAGGCCGAGGGCGAAGGAAGGGCGAGAGCGACAGAAGGGGCGAGAGAGACAGAAAGGGCGAGAGCAAGAGAAGAGGCGAGAGCGAGAGAAGAGGCCGAGGGTGAGAGAAGGGGCCAGAGCAAGAGACAGGGGTGAGGGCGATAGAAAGAGCAAGAGCGATAGAAGGGGCGAGGGCGAGTAAGAAAGAACGAGTGCGAGGGAAAGGGCGAGAGCGAGATGAAGAGCAAGGGCAAGGGCGAGGGCTGAGGCTGGGTGGTCGGTTCGCAAGGGCAGGCTGTGGCGAGGGGCGGGGGGGGGCAGGGGCGCGAGCGCAGGAGCAGCGGCGGCAGCCGTCATCGGGCGACCGATCAAAGGCAGAGGCACAGGCGCAGGAGCGGTGCTGCGGAAGGAGGCTCTCTGCGCGAGGCTCTGCACCGCACGACGCAGCGGAGTCACATGAAAGGCCCTCGCCAGCTCAACACAACCAGCTCAACACTGCATCTGGGGTGCAACAATCTTCGGTATTTTAGTTGAGAAACAACTTTATCAACTTTTCATTGTGTCACCTAATAGACACTAAAGACAAAGAAAGAAAAACGAATAGAATTTGCTAAAATGAAGAATTTGAAGCTTACAAAATGTGCTCAGTTAGAGTGCTACAGAACAAATTGTTTATTTTGCTTCTCGTATTACTGTTCTGTTAAATCAACAAACTGTTACCAACCAGACAAACAAAGTGCTCGTCATATTGCCCGGTAACTGTTAAAAGCATTCGAAACAAAAGGTGTATATGTCAACTGGTGTCGGTACTTCTACTCTATGAAGAGGTACTTCTCCTTCATATGATTTTTTTCTTATAAAGAAGCGGGATTAGTAAAAGTACTGAACAATGATGCTTGATGTTACAAATAAGGCCATTGGTTCATTATTAATCTTGACTGTCGTTTTTGTTACCTATATCCACAATATTTATTTGCTCTATATCGGCTTAATGAAGAAGTTAATATTAAATAATTAATAAGATAATATTTTAAATTTCTCTATTATTTATTTAATCTCACATCTGAAGAACATGTTGTATTCTCTTTAAATAGCTCTCGCAGAACAAGAGGGGTGCTTGTTTAATCTGTTTGAAACAACTCCACAAAATTGGAGAGTGAAATTATGACTTCTGTTCATTTGAAATTAAGTTTACATCCAATTTTTAATACGAAATTATTCTAAGTGAAACTTCTATTTTCAGAATTGTTATTACTGTTCGAGTGAGCCCTAAGTGAGTTTCGAAACGATTTCCTGCTACCAATTTTGGTCGACTAAATTTCTCCATCTACTGTTGCAATAATGGAATGCAATTAATGCGCAACAAGATAGAGCGGATACGCTAGGAGCGGCGACCGATACAACAACAAGTAATTTGCATCTCTCAACATAAATTGCTTTCAAAGGGTTTCCTCAACCATTATGCGATACGGGTGAATAGCTGTTTACTAGCTCAGTTTCACGATGATTGAAGAATATGATTTCAATTCGGATTCTAAAAAATTTGGAAATGGTGGTATTTGAAAATATCAGAACAGTTCATATTTTTAATTAACATCCTTCCTATTCGGGTTTAGTTGTCAATACAAAAACTGACTAAATTACTATCAACTTATCTTGAACAGTATATGAATGAAGATTAATTATTAAAGAAGAGTTTAAAAGCAAAATCGGGTTAAACTCGAATCCAGCTTTGAAGACCAGATCCTAATCCTATAATGGGTTACATTAATATTATCGAATTCCAGGTTATGTACGAGAATAAACCTAGTTTTGACATTCGTTTATTAATGAATAGAAAGGCTCGGTACATTTGATTAAAACTGCCAGAATATGAATTATTCAATTAAATTTGACCCATGATTTCACGATTTTGCAGATTTCGGAATGCTTCGCAGTAAGGGAGTGTTATATGTTAAGAGTTAATTGTAACAGAAGGTCCAGTGAAGTCTCACTTCAAATATATTACAAGATGATAAGGCATCTATTTGAAAATATATAAGTATTCATTTATGATTTAAAAAGAGAGTGCAAAAACAAAATTACACAAATTTCAAGCAATTTTCAATTTTACATTCAAAACATTTTTAATTTTCAGATTTCGGATTTCTGATGGATGAAAGAGTATATTCTATGAAAACGAACTACATAATAACATTATTAATATGCTTGTTTTCTTTTTAAAACCACATTTGCTGAATTTTTATTTTTCGCATATTTGCATATAATTTGGCATAAAACTCCACTTGTCATGCATATTTTAGAAAATGTTGCAAACATATGTGCATATTTTTCGAAAAAACGCTTGCATATAATCCGGTCTTTAATAATTACCTAGGCAACGCAGAGTTACTTAAGCTAGTATAATAAATAATGTTCTTTAGGAATCATTTACATTACTTTTTTATGAATTTTTAGTGCGTTTTATTTTTATTTAGAAAAAAATGTCTGTAAATTTAGTAGAGTAGATTAATAATACGGTTAGTTAATAATTCAATATTTAAACAACAAAAATGTTCATTCTTTCTAAATTTACACTATTTTGTCATGTGTAGAATCAAGACCAATTCATATGCTGTTGCTCCAAACATAATTAAACTGCTCTGCCCTTGAAAAATTTCCATATTATAAACACTTCAATAAAATCGTCTTCTCTTCTCCAATAATTAGAAACTATTTTCCGCATATTTGTTTTTTCTATTTGACAAAAGATAATAAGAGCTTGGTAAATTTAAGAGTTGTAATTCCTCCTTGGTTTTAATATATTACCAGCAGAACTTGGCAGACGTTCTGCACTTCATCTCCCTCTTTCTCCTTTTATCTTCTTTCTCTGTTCCTCTCATTCACATTTAGTTTTAGATTCAGCACATCACTGAGTAGGTGGGGTAGTATCGAGAAGCCCCGGACAAGAAAAAATGTAATAGAATGTACAAGAAAATCTCATCCTGTAGATTACGGAGTGATAAACATTTCATTGAAGCATTTGGTCTCCAAATTTTAGTTTTTAATACTCCAGAACGCTTTGTTAATGAGTTATTTAACGATATAGGTTCAAAAACGCTGTCACATGTTTCGGGCTGCATTTGATATTAATATTTAGTTTAGTTTTGTTCTACAGCGCCATCTAGTGAAGATACAACAAAATTAGCAGCACATGAACCTTCCAGATGAAAAAAAACACGTAGATGTGCCAACTTTAATGGAGATCGATCGCAGGATGTCGGAGTTAACAGCTCTATACCGACATCCATTTTTATATATAAAGATAACTTACATGAAGCCACAATTGATCGACCATTGAGTGATTTAGTTTTCTGTGAGAGAGAAACACTTGAAATTGGAAAAACTGGTTTGTTTTCAGAATGTTTTATTAACAATACTGATCACGTCTTATTTTCCGTATAACAATTTAATGAAAAATTTAATTTAAATTATACTTATCACAATATAAAATTTCTCTCCTATGCAAAGTAGAAAGACATAACGTATGAACAACCAACATAAGAGAATGCTGAATTATTCGTAGATAATTGTCTGTTTTGTTAAATTATTAGACTTACCGCGAATTTGTTTTCCGCGGAGACAGAAAACTATTTAAAATTTTCATTATATATATATATATATATATATATATATATATATATATATATATATATATATATATATATATGAAACTGCATTATATTATTATACATGTCCAAAGTACAATTATGCTTACAACACGAATTAGGACCACTTCAGAAATTTCAACATTCAAATGCAAAGCACTTCATTTACACCCTCTTCATGCATCTGCCTGGCGGGGCATTGAAATGTTGCCACTCCTAATTACATCGTGAAGACCAGCGACAAATCAATGGAATTTTATTCATCGGCGGTGTGAGCAGCATGCATGGTGGAAGCGTCGGCCACTTTGCGTGGCTTCGTCGCGGCGGGGGCGCGCGCCTGAAAAATTGAAGCGGACAAGAGCTCGCTCGCCCGAGTATTGGGGGCGTGATTAAAGCCCGGTCCGCGAACCGACATTCAGCGGCGTCCTAAATTCTCGCTCACTGGCTCCCACGAAACCCACCGTACGTGGTGATGTGTGTGTGGAGCGGGAGGATTTGCTGGCGTTCCGCAGGGGCTGAGAGGGCCGTGCGTCGGTGAAAGAGGATAGGTTGCTTTGAGGGACGTGTGTGGATGTGAGGGAGTTCATATTCCGGCAGGTCTACTTCGAAGGTCATTAGTCCCGATATTGTAGTGCATGCCGTATCCCGAAAGCCGGTTTCTTGTCTCGCTTGAATCTGAGATTTGGTACCTAGTTGGAGTGCGGTTTTTCCCCGAAAGGTATGTATTCCGGCGGGACACCGCTACAGCAGAAATAAAATCAAAACTCCAAAACGGTATCCCAACATATATGGAAGTGTAATGCATGCAAGTGTATGATCGGGAGCGGTAGCTCAGTGCATCAACTGATGTCACTGCAGAACCTCTGACCGGGAGGTCCTAGGTTCGAGTCCTGACGGCGGCAGGATTTTCAGCTAGGCGGCAGGACACTAACTTTTCAGCTAGGTCGAATTCAGTCGCGGTCTGGAGGAGAGTTCTAGCGGCCGGCTGCTCTGATCGGTAGTTTTCCGTGATTTCTCCGATCAACACCAGACAATGCCGGAGCAGTTCCCTACTAAACAGGCCACGGACAGCGCGCAATCTGTTCTTCCTCTTTCTTGTCCTATCCTCTTCCCTTACACACACACTTACACTAACAAGCACAACCACATATTCCGGAAGACCGGTCGGGAGCTTAGAGCCTGTTCCGGCTGGGGCGGTGCCCCGCTGGTGGGAGAGTCCTGGTTAGGGGAAAACCCCACTAGCCGACGGTAGGTAGGCGCCGGATCTCGTCATCCAGTGGGGGAAGATCACCGCCATCTTCCGAGAAAACACATGCACTACACTAACTGACTAAAGACCAAAGCCGTTGACGCGCCCGGAAACACGAAAAAATCAATCTAGCAAGTGTGTGTGTAAAGGGAGAGGAGGGGACTAGAATGTGGAAAAAATCGCGCGTGGACCATTGCCCGTTTGTTAACAAACTGCTCCGACATTCTGCTGGTGAGTGTCGGAGAAACCTCGAAAATTTACCGATCAGCTCATGCCAAAAATTCCACCTACTAAAACCTCCGGATGCAGCAGAGGCGAACATGTTTCAGATGAGCTAGCCGGAGAAGTACTTGACGCTAGAATACATGTTGATTTGGGTGAACGCAAAAGTAGTTGTGTCACTAATAGGTCTGGAGAATCCAATTGAATTTTGGTGTGTAGTATCTTGATACAATAATTTAGTTACTAATGGTGAAAGAAGAACGATGACCTGAATTATTATTGATAATAAAAAGAAGTGATAGCTTAGATCACTATTCAAAAAATACTCCGTGTGCTGTATTTTGTTAATATGTTTCAAACGCATTTAAATTTAGATTGCAGGAGAAGAAAATGAGGATTACAGTCGTAGTACATAAATCCATATAACAATAAACGTAATGAAACCGTACACAAGTATCTATAAACATGGCCATCTTAATACTGTCCTCTTTTTAAAATTATATTTACAGAAGAAACAAAAAAAAATGAATGAAAATTGAAATGGTACATAATATGTCATAAAATGCATTGAAATAACACACGTGTTTTGAACCAAAGTGATGCTTCCAACCAATATTTGGAAGACGTGTTTTATTTCTCAAAATCAGGAAAGAAGAGAAGGAAGAAGTCAATTGGCGTCAAATTCTGTACGTAGGAGTTCATGCGTTGCTTAGTTTTTGTGAAGCCGAAGTTCATAACAAATATATTGACGTTTTCAGTGATTGAGATGTTAACGGAGCTTTGAAGAGTGTGTTATTGTAAAAATAATGGCGAAAATATAACCATGATCGAAAAAAATATTGCATGTTGAAATAACGTTCTACGAGAAGCGATTTTGACAGGTTTAGCGCCGGCGGAGCCGTCAGAAGGATGGTGTGAGGTATTACGTGAGGTAGCAGCAGGGAAAATGACTTTCAAAGGAGCGAAGGGAATGGAGCAGCAGTGGAAAGCCAAGGGTGAGCGATGATGGAAGTAGAAAGTGCCCGAAGGAAGAGACGAAAGCAGATCGGCGGTGCATTAAGGGACACAACACGTGACGTCATGTGGCATAATGTGACATCGTATTTGATATTTCACCACACATTTGATGTGACAGTTGCGAAGCAGAGTTTTACAGCGGGATTGGGAAGCAAAATGTACGAAGCGGAGACTGTTTGGTAATGGAAGCAGCTGAGTTGCAAAATATAAGAAGAGGATAGAAGAGAAAGCGGCTACCGTGGTTTGTGAAAAAGTGGTTACCGTAAAATTACAGTGATTTGGAAAATCAACTGAGGAGCCAGTGGCCACTATGATTTTCATTTGACGTAATAGATACCGGTCTGATTTATCTTAGGTATTGTGGCCAGACTGCTTCACTTTCTACGCTGAGATTGGAATTCATTTTTTTGACGATTCATGTTCAATTTGTGATGAACAAAGCAGGAAGTTCAGGTCAGGTTCTCTTTTGCTATTTTTTGTACGTCTGCCTCCACAGATTCCTCAACATTATTGAAAACGTACCTTCTTAATGACTTCATCAAAATTATTAATCGATTTCCAAGTATTGACATACGTTTCAGGGACTGGTACCTTAATAAAGAATAGTAAGGGACAGATTGACCTCTGCAAGAGCAGGTTGTGGGGGGGACAACCCGCGTCGAAGGTAAGGGGTGAGATTTGCAGTTGAGGCTGTTGGGGAGAATTGGTAGTTCTCATAGAGCAGATGATGGAAATCGCAGAACGTTTGGAAAGAAAACGATAGGTTCCAAGATTGGTGTACTGAATTTATATAATATGTTGAAAAAAATGTCTGAAATAATGGTGCAAAGTACATATCATCTACACCAAACAAGACGCTTCTTTCAGATTATTCTAAAAGTATTGCAAGATGTCAATAAAGACTTATTATTGTAGCAACAGCGATATCTATAATCTCTACATGAAGACGTTCTTGAATATTGAACATATGTGAAGAACCCGACATAGAGAGCACAATAGAGGAAAAGACATTTTCAGTTCACCTTGTCCAGTCCGATAAATGCGCTCAAAAAAGGAAATTTCTCTGTAACGTGATTTTACTACTTAAATGCCATTCTCTCACGTTCAATGATAATTCTTTGGAAAGTGATGTGATGCGTCAACCTGTTGTGTTTAATTAACTGAGTTAATTTTTAATTGTTGGGTTGGGAGGAGAGACAATTTCCTTGTTCTATCCTGTTCTATCTTCCAATAGTGATGGTAGTGGAAGATGACTGCATGGCTATCCGAGATCTAAAGCGATCTGCGTAACAATTTATACATAATTCTGGTCGTAGGAATGTTTGACCTAATTATTAATTATCTCTGAAAGCTGAAGAAATCTGTTAGCAATTTCTGTTTAAAAATGCCTTGACAGAGAAAATATTAACTTGGAATTGAAGAGTGTTTTAACTTTTAGACAATAAGAAATAGATCTAACAAAGATTGCTTTATAAACGAGTCTGTTATTGAATACTCCATTTTATCTTTCTACCTACTTAACGCATGTAAAAGATTTATAAAAGTACACTAAAATGTGCATTAGTGAAAACACGTTTAACTGTTCTTCTCGTTGTAATTTTGACTTCCAAGTTAGTAGTTTTGACGGTCTAAGTTATACCATGGTGTAATTTAGAACAGAGCCGCGCAAATGTAAGTATTTCAGCTTGACCTTCCCCAGTTGCTCGTTGCAGTTTCCCTCGTGTTCCTCGCCTTTGAGTAGACGAGAGCCAGAGGTCCAGCTGCCTCGCTTCCTCTCCCGCAGACCTCGCGGCTGCCTCGACAAGCAAGGTTGAGCTGGCACGCCAAGCGAGCCCCTCATTTGAGCAGCCCTGTCTTAAATCTTTTTAGCTCCAGGACCAAGGATTGATCGTTAGTGATTTCGGGCGCGTTAACTACTATGGTCATTAGTCTCGTAAGTGTAGTGCGTGTTTTTTGCTCGGGAGGTGGTGATGGTGTTCCTGACGCTGGATGGCCAGATCTGGCGCCGCCCTACCGTTTGACTAGTGGGTTTTCTCCCACCCAGGTGTCTCCCACCATCGGGGCACCGCCCTAGTCAGGACAAGTTCTAAGTCCCCGACCGGTCTCGTGGAATATGTGGTAGTGTAGTGCATGTTAGTGTAAATGTGTGTGTGTGTGTAAGGAGTGAAGTATGACAAGGAAGAGGAAGGAAAGATCACGCGCGGTCCGTGTCCCGTTTGTTAGGGCACTGCTCCGGTATTCGCCTGGTGTAGATCGGAGAAACCACGGAAAACCGATCAGAGCAGCCGACCGCTAGAATTCTCCTCCAGACAGCGACTGAATTCGACCTAGCTGAAAAGCTAATGTTGAAAATCCTGCTGCCGGCAGGACTCGAAGCTAGGGACTTGCCGGTCAGAGGCGCTGCAGTGACATCAGCTGATGCACTGAGCCACCGCTCCCGGGCCAATCCCCAGGAGAGTCGTTCGGCTGGAGCGGTAGGTCTGGCACCGGAGAGGCAGCGGGAGGTAGAAAACGGAAGCAGCATAACGGCAGGGAGCTGCTTTAGCGTTGGATGCGGCAGGTGGCAACCGTCTTCAATGCGACGAAGGGGGCGACAGGTGGCGGGGGAGGAAGACAGCACGTAGCAGGCAAGGGGTAGCAGTCGCAGCGCTAGGCGGTGATTTCAAGAGACTGTAGAACGTGAAAAATGCATAAAGGTGATGGTAACGTCGACGCCGGCAAACGGAAGCGTTCAGCCTGCAGCGACATCTGGCGCAGACTGCATTTTTACGTGGCGCGCGAGTTTTAGTTTTGTAGTAGGTGTCTCATCAAGTCCGGGATTTCGAATGCAGCACAATTTTTAAATACAGAGAGTGATTCAAGTTCATAAAGTTAATGGAAATGAAAAAAATACAAAAACATTTACGCCATTAGAAACTTCTTAGGTTAACAAGCATTAGCGTGACATCTGGAACTTTTTTTCCCAGCTGAAGGAGATTCCACCACACTCTTTCTGGCGATGGTTATTTCATATTGTTGCCCCTTTCTACAAAAATAAATAATTTCTTTCATTTATGATGAAAATATGATGGTTTTGAGGGCATTTTTTTGAGAACGTGTTTTGAAAAAATTGTAATAATTCAGATTTACAATATCCTACACATTCCTGAAGGGTTTGCATAGTTTTGAGTAATACCAACACCACCTAGACATAGAAGTCCTGAGCAGTCATTCAAGATGGCAGCATAAGAAGGTCATGTAAATTGAAATGCAAAATAAAATTGTGCTCACCTTACCAAAATATATATTAAATCACACTATCAAATAAGAAGAAAGGAGGTCTACTTTTTTCAGCTAGAGGATTGTACATAAATATAAGTTCTTTTTTAGGCAAAAAAGGCTACATACACTTTCTATTAATACTGTTATCACTTTCAACGCACAGTACATGAAATCTTATCTAATCTGATCCCAATACACTTTTTCTTTCAAAATATTTTGCAAGTAAGAATAGAGAAAAATACACTTATTAAGGTGCCATAGGTCCCATTTTCGCGGTTAACTGAACGGTGTCCGGCGTCTTTCTACAACTTCAAAATTGAAGATAAGAATTTTGCTTTCAAGTATAATTTTCGCTGTATATTTAGTTCTTTCATTAAGATCATGTACATTTTTTGAAAAATTTACTTGTTTTCGCGCAATATTCCATGCAATATTAAAAAATAACAAAAACAAGGTTTTCTCAAAACGGCTGCAATTTTTTTCTTTAAACTTCTAGTAGTGATGGTGCTAAATGTGCACTATAAGTTGCCATACACACCATAATGCTTTATGGTTTCGTTTCTTCAAAAATTCCAAAAATGTAATACTTTTTACTTTTTCACGTCACTATTGCGGTAATTTGTTCACATTATTGTATTTATAAGTACATGTGCTTTAAATAATGTCACAAAATTTTTCTCGAAAACTCAATAGATTTTTGTGAACACGTGTTCAAAATTCCGCATTTTCAGAAACGCTCAAACGCGGTTTTCTCAAAACGAGCTGCAGTGCAACAGACTAAACAGCGCCCGGCTCATGGCGGAGATGGAGTTGAGAGCGGAGCACGTGAAGGCAGCGTCGTCCGGGCGCTGATTTAGCCAGCCGAGTGCTCCAACGGCCACTTTGATGAATTTTCTAGCTGGGCGTTGGCCGCAGAGGGTGGAGGCAGTACCTACGCACAAAATTATTCATGGAATACGTCCTCAGCGGTGAGTGAACAGCCGGGTTTTATCCCAGATTAAGGAGCATCCGCGTTAATAAACGTGCCCGGAATGCCTGAAAAGCCTAAAATGCGATCTCCTAGATCCACGTAGCTTCTAGTACCACTGTCTCTTGGCTATTCTAGTACCACTATTTTCTTAAATCTGTTCTAAAACCTTACGTTTTACGTGTCGTTTGACAATATGGATAATTTTCGGTTGGAAAAATTATTTTAATCATTAGTGTTCCCGTATTATTTTAATTTAATTAAACCAAATGAAAAGAACATAATCTAAGTCAATAAGAAGTCGAAATGATTAAAAATTGATAGAAGAAATAAGAATTGATAGAAGAATAGGAATTTGTAGCAGTGGAACAGATGGAACTAAGCGAAAAAATAAAATGGCGCTTTTCCTCCATATCAACCTATTCCAGTCAATTTACAACTGACCCATTATTGGTTGATTTACGTATTTCGTCTGTGCTACATTGGAAGACATACTTTTATGTCAAACGCACATATCGATTATTAAACTCAATCTATTCTTATTCCGTCTATTGATTTCTACTTGGCTTTGTTCTTCACTCCTGAAACAAGAAAAAATTACATACCTCCGGTTGGTTCGAACCTACGTATATAGCTATGTTTCTGAAATAGATCTGAGCGTGAGATGGAAATTTTTCATGACACTGCCATTAACACAACAAGCCGAGGACAAATAAAATAAATGTTGTGTTTGAATTTTACCTGGCTTTTTCTCCTTAAAATAATTTTCACGTTATATTGATTTTGAACTAAGAATGAGGAAGCTTTCTCTGCCCCTATGCAATGTCCTCCGCGGTGTCTTAAGCCATTATAAAAAAAGAGCATTCATAATTTACACAAACATCAGATATTTCTCATTTTAATTCAAAATAATATCAATTTATTTTATAAAATTAAAAGAACGCACATATTTTTCAAATATGTATTCACTGAAATTGTCTATTAACATGGGCATAACTTTCTTAGCAAAATTGAATGAAATTGAATTATTCTTAAGAATAATATATTATTAAGTTTGAAATATAATCATTTATCGAAAAAATGCTTTATAGCTCGTGAGACGAGCTATATAAAGCATTATGCGAACTGGCTGAATCCTGTGATTACATCGCACTCAAACGGAAGATCTGTAGATAAGTAACATAAGAAAATAACTAAATATGCACTAAACAGAAAATAGAAAACACAAAACTCATTTCTTGACGTTCAGTACTCATTCTCCAAAAGTGGTTAAAAGAGAGTGGTTTACAAATTCTGAAACAATACAATCACTATTTATCGCGATCACAGAATTTAACATATTTTTAGAAATGTAATGGAAACGTTTTCACAAAGATCTATATATTTGTGGAACACTATGGTAGGACGTCCAGCTATCAACTTCAATTTATAAAAGTAATGCAAATTATTGATTTTTTGTAAATAAATATATGTATAAGACGATTACCGGAGATTGCGTGTTCATAACTCACTAATTTTTACATTTAAAACACATCCTGGAACTAAAAACGTCTGGATATCTTTGCTTTGTCAATTACAACACTACTAGGCAAGGAAACGCAGGCTGCTTGCGTGACGGCATAAAAACGATCGTTCCATTTAATTTAACATATTATAACAAATTTAGTGGTTATATTTTATTGGCAGTTACTACGAGCAATTGATGACACGTTTCCAGACCACTACCTTTAATTTAAAAAAAGCACGAAATTTGGTTTCGTAGAAAGCTAAAATTCTTTCTAAAAGAAAAATCTTAGTTATAAATATATAGATTACAAAAATTGTATAACAATATTAAACATTTGACGATCAAGTGATCCGAGATCTTTGATTAACGATCCCAGATATATATAGTTTTTAGAACATACGCTTTCTTTAAATCATTATTACTGTTATTACTATTATTGTGTATTTATTGTTTTATTAGATACACACTTAACTTCACATCGTAAATTTTATACTGACACCCTTAATTTAGTGTTAAACATTGTTTTACGTAATGAGTTATATTTTGTCTCAATAAGTGAAACTAATTAGTCACTCTCTTTGGTTGTGTTATTGAATAAACCATGGTTCCTTTGTTGGCGTATTCAATGTGTCAGCGAGTAATTACACGACAGAAAGGAACGTATGAAGACAGATGAAAACTAAGTACATCATTGAGTCTTGCAAAGGCTAGTTAGTAGGGAACAGTCGTTTTTTTCGCATCATATTGAACGAACGTGTAGTTACGTTTTGTTTTACACCCTGGCCTGTTACACTATGTCGCACGGCGCCTCATCCTCCATTCAGAACCGACCGTTTCGTTTAGCCCAATCACCGATCCCAGAACTCGTTCGGTCCGGTGGTCGCGTTCATTTATTCATCAGGGCGCTAGTTTGCTGGGCGCTCATCCACTTAACGACACGAATTTTCCCCCGCGCCCCCGGCCTGCCTCTTTGTGCAGGCGTCGCACACACTCTCTTTTCTGTTTGCCCTTGCGCTCGTGTTCGCGGCCGGGCACTACTTGCTGCGGAAGATGGCGAGTTGCAAAATTAGAGCTGATGCTTTTCCACTCTTCTTCATCTTAGTAATCGAGATGAGTAACCTTATATTTTCTTACAGGTTTCAAACATTTCAGGCGTGCCGTTATATTAGCCTTCCATGAATTTCAACACTTCAATAATAATTATGAGAAATCAATGAAAACGTACCGTGTCAAAAGAATTAGATTAAATATCTACCACGAAAATCTGACGTTATTTTATTAGACAATTGTAAAATGTAGATACCGTAAAAGGAATGCATTATCTCATTTGATTCTTCATTGTTCTTCTAAAATAGATTACGTGTTCCTAATGTTATGTAGTGTTGGTAACATTATTTACCTAACTATTGTTATTTTTATAACCATTTTTTATGGTTAGAGATGATGTGGAATTGTGTATATTGAATTAATTTTCAATATGAAACCGATTTAAGAATTCAAATATGATTCAATTTATATTTCTACGAATTGCAGATATGCCAGCATTTGAATTTCAAACGCTTTATACTAATTACGGTAAAGTATAACAGCACAATATTTATGACATTATATCAGAATATTAAGTTAAAACCCAGAATTAATCCCTTATTAACGAAAATACAGACCTACTTCCAAAAGCATATCAAATAACCAAGAACACAATGTTTCGTGAAACATTATATGAATTCACTTCTTGATAATCTCTTATTAAAAAAATTAATAATGTTTTTTGTCTTAACATTATAAACAAATTTTTTATCAATTATAATATTTTAGTTTGAAAGATTGAAAGATTGAAACGAATGTATGCGTATTTAATGAAATTACTACTTTAATATCATGAGCAAGTGTTGTTGATATTAAACAATATGTAAACGAGGAGAAGATGAAATATTGTGGTCTAATTTTACATATTCAAATTATTAAAACAGTTAACCGCTATTGTTTTAAATGGACATCAAAACTGTTGTGGTTTGGTATTTATAATGAAAATGTCGATGAAATATAAACATACATTTTATTGTACATCGATAACCAACTGAATACTGTAATGAAAATCAATCGAGTATTTTAATTGTGATGTTACGATATGCATATTGACAAACCTTTTATCCAGTTGATAAAATTGTAAAGCATAGCTTTCGTTTTAAAGTAATACATTTGTTTCTTCATCTTGAGAAATGTGTCAGATGAATAGTAGTTAATAGAAGACCCTAAATGTTAGAACACTTGCGTTCTAACACACGAGTTCCACAACACGGCAAGCACCTTCAAGTGATCAAGTGAATATTATAATGAAAATCAATCGAGTATTTTAATTGCGATGTTACGATATGCATATTGACAAACCTTTTATCCAGTTGATAAAATTTTAAAGTATAGCTTTCGTTTTAAAATAATACATTTGTCTCTTCATCTTGAAAAATGTGGCAGAATAATAGTAGTTAATTGAAGACCCTAGATGTTAGAACACTTGTGTTGTCGTACTACACCCGAGATGTCAGCATGGCAAGCACCTTCAAGCGATCATCCGAAGTGTTTGCAACAGGCGTTCGCCAATGGCAAGGATCCTCGTAGTCCTTGTATCGATCGCTGCATCTCCACTGAGCTGTCAATTCCCATCGGGCTTCGCAGAGCGCGCTCTTGTCACTGCTTGAGTCTGCCGCACTCAAGGTGTTGAAAGAGTCACGTGCAGAGTTTAAGCGAGTGGTGCTCGTCTATAACCGCTTTTAGACACCATTGTTCAGGGGTGAAATACTAAAGGGCGCACAATTTTGTTTCCTATTATACAAAATGTGTTTAAATCATCTATGGTCGCCCGATAGATAACATCATGGGCTTCAAACAGGCGGCCTTTGATTAATTTTTTTTGTTATAAGTAGTCGACAGAAACACATTAATTTTGCACTACATTGCAGATAATTTACGACTCTCTAATAAAATATACAAAATATACATTCTCAGTCATTAAAAACAATTGAAAACAAACAAAATAAACAATTATAAATAAATACATGTAAACGGTTTATTGATTTATTGTATTTAAAATTAACTAACAACTGATATTGTAATTACAAAGTATCGTCAATATCTGACAATTATATGTATGGTTGTACATTTATATAAACACTATCATTACACCTCAATAGAGATTTCATTAATGTCATTTGATGATTAAATGGTCATGATACTAAATATCGCAAATATTGTATTAGGAAAAGTGTAGAGTAATATAGATAATGGTTACTTACCAAGTAAATAGCATAAAACATTTTGGAACAATATGGAATTAGAGAATCACCAAACGAGGCTGTTAGATCGAGTTTGATAAGCAATGAAATATTATAATGAAAACCAATGTACTATTGTAATATGATATCGCGATACTAATATCGTGAAACTTGTAATTCTTGGAAAAAATACATTAATTTTCGTAATTAAAAAAAATATTTCTAATATAATATATTACACTTTATATCGCAAGAATAATGGTTGACTGATAGTTAATAGCAAGCTGTAGCTACGTTAATTTAACAATATTTATTAAGAACCTGATCTCTATCTTGAGATATACCCACATATCTCAAGGGATTCAAGGTATTCACTTGGTAGAATAATAAGAAATAGTGGCTATTTCAAAGTATTGGTACCCGGGAGCGATAGAACATGAGTGGCATATTGTATTTACAAAGAGAACTTTGGGTAGTCATGTTGGACGTTGAAGTATTAGATGCAAATATCGCTGATGTAAATATTAAGATTTGAAATGTTCGAGGCCGAAATAAAAAATAAATATCGGACATTGGAGATTTTTAAGTCAAAACAAACATAGCTATGATTTAAAACGTGGACATTTATAGTATATACATTTTTTATTTTGAAAGCGTCAACGAAATACAAGAAAGATGGACAGACAATGGTGACAGATTTTTGTAAAGGTATTGATGTTGAGTTAAGATAAGTGAATATCGCGAAACGTTTTACAAGAAATAGAAAACTTACTTACAAAAATTAGGAAAACGGAGTAACTATTTAATATGATCAGTGTAAATTGTTTAATATTAGATAGAGGACATGTCCTACGCTAATGTATGCCTGTCCCATCTCGTCCAATGCGGCCGAATCTCACATTAACAAAATTCAAATACTCCAGAATAAATCATCCGTAAAATTCTTCATGCTCCATAGTACATTCCTATCGCACAAATACACACAATGAACTAATAATTGAAACTATTCACCCTTGGATGTTACATAAGTAATGTTAACATCTCTTATTTACTACATCTAAGTTAATTATAGGATAACACTTCCAACTAATAATCTAATCATCAAGAAACTGGACGTTATTTCACTTGAAATGAAGGGAATGTTTCAAAAATTCTATGGTGACGTTCATACATTTGTTAAAAATAAAGAAGTAAAATAATGAATGGTGATGGAATAATTTTTCAACCCCTATATATGTGTTTTCATAAGTATACTGTTTTCAATATGTACATCTTAATTATTCTTGTTCTAAATCGTATTGTTTATTTAGAATGTTATAAAAACTTATATCTCTATCTCGTTTAATTATAATTTCCTGAAATCGTTTTTGAAGTCACAAATTTGAAACAGTGCATTTACAACAGCTTTTCTTAAAGACTTGTGAAAACAGTACTTTTACTACTGGTTAATAATACTAGACCAAATTACATTGGAATGGAAAATATATTCCTATAAATATTAAGATAATACCAATATTTCTAATACAATTGTAAGAACAGTCAATGCATATCCAACTGTTCACATCAGAAAAGAATTTACTCCCATTTATCATTTAATAAATCCTTCCTAATCAAATCCTTAAGTAAAGGGAAAGTAACAAGATTGCACACATTTTCTACTCTATGTGATTGCACGGAATGTGATAAAATAGCTTTAGTTATACAATTTAAAAAAATGCAAAACGAACCTATGATATTAGAATGCATATGGAGCCCACAAATCTTCATAAAAACGTGTTTCAACACCTTTATCACATTTCTTTGCATCACTCTTGTTCCCAAAATACAGTGTAAGATTTAAGGGCCTTGTTTCGTTAATGTGTTAATAATGAACAATGTGAGTGTCCATGATTTTTTTTCTCTAGGCTTAGAAATGTCCCTGATCATTGGTACACATACAAACAGATTCACAAAAAGATCATGCAGACATGCCCATTGCATTCCTTTTATATTGTAGACAGAAGTCCATCAAATTTTTGAGTTAAACAACTACTAATATCTAAAACATTTATGGTACATAGTATCGCTAAATAAAAATAAAGTAGGTCATAAATTCAAGCCAGAACTGTAAAACCTTATAATAATGCCAATAAACAATACAAAACCCAAATGTGTCAATGCAACAATTTGTCAATTCACTTTTTCAATTTTGTAAAGAAAAAGGATAAATTATTACGTATGCAAACTGTTTTCTTTTTCTTATTGTTATTATTTTATTATTATTATTACTACTATCATTATTATCATCATCATCACACTTAAATTCATATTGAGTGCAAAATAAACGTTATTAATTCTTAACTGTTACCAAGTTTTTCTAAAAATTATATTGTTTGTTCTCCATCCAATGCTTTGAATGATGAAATTGAACGTTTCATTTTATACATGAGACAATTATTTCAGGTGACGTTATTACTACATCAGAATCCGCCACCTTGTATACATGACTAGTAATTGTATGAAAGTAATTACTCTTTATTTTATTATAAATTGTCAATTAGAATCACAATTCGATTAGATATTGTAGGTTTTTTTCGTTCATCACGTTTTCATGTATTACGTGACCTGCGCGCATTGACTTGGATTTATATGTTCTCAATGAGGTAAGGCATGAATTCAGCGACTTCCAAGTTGCCTTTTCAGCGAATATTCACTGATCTTAGGCAAACATGTTTCTAGTGAGGAGTATCGCGTTACAGCTCTATTAAATGTGTTTGTTGAATTGTGTCACTTTCCTGGCATCCTTTTTATTAACGTTAAAGAGCTAACAATTGTTTGTGACGAATGAGGAATAAGTATAAATTGAAAACGTTTTTCGTGCTCCGGAAACCATATCCCCCTCACATTATTAAATTGATACACAAATTAATAAAGATAAGAGCCAGTGTTTTAGCAACATTTAGTAATATGTAATATTCGCTCCTTAGCTGTAAACGCTATAGTGGGGGAAGTACGCCACAGAGTTTGCGTCTTACTTCTTATTAGTGGACCCGTCAATGCTTCGCTATTGCAGTGAATCACATACTACTAGTCACATAATTATTAACCACGTTTTACGGCCTCCAAAATTTCTAATAAATGAAAGACGCCCTCGCGCATATGGGTTTGTTCAATGGTCTGGTTTGGACGTGGTTTTCAAATGTCCTATTGTTGAAACGTCTTCCCACATGGTTGAGCATACGGTCGCTCTGACACTGTATTGGAGAAATTTGATTTACTTGTCCGAGATAACGTGCAAGTACGAATTCCGGCCGGTATTTCACACTCGGAGGGGCATAATACATGTATGCAGAGACAGACGCGCTTCATACTTAACGGTACGGCGGGTTGCATAGTGCTTCTCTTCAGGGGCGCTTGAGTGGGTAGAGTAGCGTGGAGACTACCGTGAAGGAGTTAAGAGTGCACAGAGGAGAATCGATGTAGCAAATGTGAGATGACGGTACTTCGTGTTGAACGATTGTTTAACTGTTGGAGTGAGCTAGCAATATAATGAAGCTTTTTAGCCTCATTAATCACCTGCTGTGTTGATTGTTTCATTTATAGGCAGCGTATTAACATTTTAATTTTTCAATAAGCTCATCATATTCCAATTTCCTTTACACTTTTGTCGTTATTCTGCTATTACTAGGTCATTCATCTTCTATAATGCACGTATTGGGTCTACGAGTATTATACAAAAAAGAAGCAAATAAGCTTCAATACGTGTTGCAATATCATTCATCGTTTAAGAATGTCTATGACATGGTGGCAATTGGTATTAGTGTGGTTTGATATCCACCAAAATTATCTTTTTGACTTTATAAGTAGTACACGTTTTTCCCTTTCTGAAGCCCAAACATTTACCACAACTGAAGTAATCAACCATTATTCGCAAAGATTACATAATTTCAATTTATTGTTATCAGCTCTCAACGAGGAGATGCATGTAATTCTTGTGCGGGTATCAAAATTTGATACTTTTAATATACTTCCCACAGTCATTAATTTGCCAAAGATCAATAAAAAAATATTCGGTTACATCCATACAGAATTTTATTTTCAATCGAGACGAATGATGGTCCTTCTTCGCAAAATTTCATTTAACTATTTCATTTAGTGTCAATTTTGTATTCAACATTGCATACTGAACTGTTTCACCTGGAAACCAAAGATTTAGCAAATTGCATTGGATGTTTTTTCGAGAACATGTTCGCACATTTCAATGCAACGTTGGAGGTTTAGACTTTCTTACCTTGACTAATGTCTAGCTTTATTAATTATTGTGCACTATTGCCACTGAGATGGAGTGCAATTTTTCGTTACTAATATATAGTAAACACAGAAACCAATAAGAAAAATAGGGGTTCATTGATTTCCATTAATTTTAATTTGACATTTTTCAACAATATTTACATTCAAAAATGAAGGGAATGTACGAGAATTTTCAATAATATTTTCTGGGTGATACTCGAGAAATACATTGCTTCAGTTTTCATATGCAAGTTCGTTTATAGCCTGCATTAAATATAGTTGAAGAAAAATCAGAAGCTTGGTATTAGCTCATTATAAACTCAGTATTCTCTTATGCGTTTATTTTGAAATGTAAAGATAACAAATGCAAAACGTAGCTCCGCCATCGTCACAAAATTAATTTCTTTTCAAAGAAATTCCACCTTTCAATCACAAACATTAAAGTAATAGCAGAAAACATGAGAGAAGCATGACGATAATTGAGCAATTTGTTTAATGAATTTCTTGTGCAAAATACATTGGCAATATGTATGTAAAATGTGTTTGAGAGTTCTAAACTCAGAAAAATTAATGGAAAAATTCAAGGCCATCGCTACAAGCTAGAAGACTGAAGCGGAGTAAAGAGGCTTACCTCTTCTCCTTGCGCTGTTGCTTTCTCTTCTTGAAGGCTTTTTTCACGCGCAAAAGTAAGAAGGCGGCCCGATCTATGGTGAGACCACCTCCTTCGTGGGATTTCTTAGGCTCTCCGCCTCCACCGCCACCTCCACCACCGCCGCCGCCGCCGCCACCAACCCCGCCGCCCCCGGTGCTCATCACGATGACGATTCGACCAGTCACCAGACTCACTGCTCTTGCATCACTGGCGTTCACTCACTTTCTCACTGAAGGTCACGCGATGAAATTTACACCAAAACACTACTCCAATATCTCTACGGTATTAACAATAGTTACACAACGATACACAACATCAAACAGCTTTGTTGAACGTAGGGAAATGCAGGCGTTATTAATTAGCTATCGAGCATTGAAAATATTTGACATACACATATCCAACATTTATTGAACTACACACTACCACTATTACGAAAAACTACACAGTGCGCTGTGGATAAAACGGAGAAACACCATGTCACACGAAACTACTGAGTTTCTAAATCCAAAGTTTGAGTTTGTAAGTTGACAGTTCGTGCACAGCCAGCACAAAATTGTCCGCCACCCCCTCAAAAAAGTATAAAACAGTGGTGACGCGTTTGTAACGTCAAGGTCAAAACTTCCAAAACTTGTGGAAAGAACCCAAAGAAAAGAGAGAGGAAGTTTTCATGAACTCTGGGCACGTTTTAATGAACTTACGACCTGACCGAGAAGAGAAAGCAGAAGAAGTAGAAGTAGAAGAAGAAGTGGAGGAAACGTAAATGGAGCGGCGGCCAGCGCGTGACTGACGGGCGTGTCGGCGCGGGGGCCGCCACGCGGGGGAGCAGCACGCGTGCGCGCGTCGTGACGCGGCGGGAGCGAGCGCACGCGTGCGCGTGGTGCGTGTCGGCCGAGAGAGCCGCAGAGAGCGCGCGGAGAGCGCGGGCGAGACGTGCGTCGTGGTGGCTGCCGGCTGCGGCCCGGCGAACTGACGCGCGCGCGGCCGTCGCCGCTCGCAGCGCCCTCGCGCGGCGCGCCCGGGGAATCGATCGCGCGCGCGCGGGCCAATGGCGGTGCCGCGCGCCCCGCCGCCGACCAATGGCAGCGCGCGCCCCGCGCCCTCGCGAGCTGAGCTGAGCCGTGCCGCGCCGCGCTGCCGCCGACGCGACTGGGGAAGAGACGGCGGCTTTGAAGGGTGGCTGTGGGGAGCGATATGCTTCCAGGAAGCGCGGCGAAGGTCGGGGTAGAGTGTCAAGAGTTGACAGCAGATTGCTAACCCTTCATTCTAAAACCAGTATCTCTCCAGTAACCATCATTTGGTTCTGAATTGTATTAAATCGTTTCATTCTACTCGGGCTGGCATTTGATTTCTTGCAAACGTATTATTTAATCCGTTTCCGACTTCCTCTATTTCTTGTGTTCTTACACAACACTGTTTTCCTTACATCAGTAGTTATTCAGATGTTGAAGCTTTAATGGCGGTGGCGTTGGAAAATTGATCAGCGCACCGAGAGGTCTGTAGCTGCCAGGAAGAACTTCAAAGGTAGATTTGCATTGTCAGGGTTCCGAGAAATATCCAATTCCAGGTTTGTTGCTACCTGATAGTCCTTTTAATTTTTTGTTAAGATCTTCTTAATATATTTTTTATAAATTATTACACGTTCGTGACTACTCATCCTGTGTCTCTAATTTCAAACGCATTTTAAATATATTTTTGTTGTTTACAAATGAAAAATATTTCAAATATAATGATTGTCACCTCCGCGAAACAGCCATTGCATTACAGGAGCTGTCAAGCTTAAACACCAGCTATGTTGGAGTCTGGATCTCCCATAAATAATGCATTTTGATGTGGAAACAAGTTCAATATTCTACGTTGGTGACAGATTATTCCGCATTCAAAAAGTTGCATTGCATTGACTTGAATTATTCCGTATTTACGCCACGTCTCGTCACGATTTTCTACATTGTCGCAACATTCTATTTACTAAGGTTTTGATTTCTTTACTTTTATTAATTTTTTACGATCATTATATTTTTGTACGATTAATCGTTATCATCTTTTCATATTTTTGTGTTATTTTAATACATCATATTTTAGTTTTCACTCCTCTTTGTATCTATAATTTGTTCTATATTTTTACGGCAACAGACATTTCGGTGACAGTTGAGACTGCGTGTTGAAGAGCACGCACAGGCCTGGAGTAAAGTGAAATGAACTAGAATTAACATTTTGACACGGTGTCTGAACGTAACAGTAGTAGTTTCGTGCGGTTTGTGTAACCTCACGGTTAATTATTCAAAATTATACACTGCTAAGAAAATTGCAAACATTGATGAGAATGAATAATATTTTAATGGGTCTGTTGAAATATTTGGCACACTAGACAATGATCAAATTTTGACCAGAAGACAACCATTGATCAGTAAAAATACTCGCACTTTGAAAAATGTATTGCAGACCAAAAACTTCGTGCTATGAAAATTTCAAGTGCTTTGTTAATAGATCGATGTGAGTTTGTTAACACAAATGCCCCCAAAACGATTTCTTCACAGTTGTTGAAAGAGAGCTAATTTGTGCCTAAAAATAGATCCTAGTTTTGTAAACAGTGGCTTCGCCTTTGTGTCAAAAACAAATACAAACGTCGCTTTAACTGTCTGCGAGGGACATTCATGCCACATTCTTAAATAAAACTATAATGGTGTTTAGTCGGGGCAAATGTACAGACAGACTGAATGCGGAACAGTCGATTGAGCCCTTACTTTGATGTCAACAAGAATCATTTGAATGGGAACGTTACAAAGTACTTCCTTTCAGAAAATTGTAAGAACTTTACTGGGCTGCTTGATCCAAATATCAACTAGTGCGGTCAACCAGTCCGGTGGCATAATTTCAAAGGTTTGGATTTTGAGTTGGTGGAAATTGCATTCTTCAATTTCCGCTCCCTGGGAAGTTTCTACAGTTAATGTCCTTACATACCTTCATTTTCTCTCTTATAATCACTTTTGACCTATCTTGTCATGGATGATTCTTAATTCCCTTATCATTGTTACGTTTTTCATCTTACGTTTCATGCGAAATATAAGTTGAACAGCAACATTGGAGAATACTTTTTTGTTGGTTATCTACAAATTTATACCAATAAATCTACCTTATTAAAATTCTATAAACAACTTCCAGTAAGATTGTCTCTGGACATGCCAGAATAAAGTGCAGCAAGAGATTAAAAACATGTAAAATTTGACATAATGAGCTAATGCATTTGGAGTTTCCAGAAGTGATATTGCTTTTACTAGCATTTCTCTGAAGTTACACATGCTTTCTTAGATGTTTAACACAATTTTAATTTTTCTTGAACTATTGGTATGTCAATTTCTATACATGTTTACATTTACATCTCCACACCGGATTAGGGTTTACATTTTTTGATATTTTTTATAAATAATAATTCAAACGTGAATAATGGAAAGTAAAGTAAATCCCAGGGTGGTGGTATATGAATATTTATAAAAATATTAAATTCATTAATTTTATTTCTATTTTAAGTTTAAAGAGAACAGTTTTATCTAATTAATCATCATAAACAATGCAATAAGCTAACATATTTTTATGACATTTTGTGTGGGTGGTCTAGCCAATAATGAATTGTTCTAAACAATGTTCGGTACATTTCATGGTGACCTAAAATTCACAGTGCAGTTAGAGTACATTATAAATGAGAACTGAAATGTAAAGGTTACAAAGTCCTAAAACTTCTTAAGCAAAAAACGGTTGGTAGACATTTATGATGTGGGTGAAACAATCAAATTTAAAACCGTTTATTTAGATGAGTAGAATAATAGACGTAAAAAAAGAAATGTTTGCGTTGAGATAACGCGCTCTTTCATTTTGATCTCTCTTGTGTGTACGATCTGAGCAAACAGAAATTGAACGTAAACATACACACACACCCTCTGGTGTCTTGTTTTCTTTACGGTATTACACAGGGAAAATGAATCATCCCAAGAGGGCTTTCAACCATTAATACAAGGGTTTTTTTCACAGAATCTACGGCCAAAAGTTCGCTCAATGTATGAACAAAATTCAGTACTACGTTATTGTTGTTTCGAGAAATTTTGCACTACGTGTAACGTGAATGTGGACTGACACTGTTTGAGCTAGAACTTTTAATAACGTAGTGTAACTAATTGGATGAACACGTAGAATACAGATTCATTAGTGGAAATTTTGATTTTAAAAATATTAACAAAAACTGAAAAGCTGAACCAGAGATAATTAAGGTACAACGTACATACATTCGTGAATTCAAAATTTACATTCACGATTTATACATCACTGATCAAATTACATATCGATCATTATTTTAAAGATCAATAGAATTTCGACAATGCAGTTTAGATGATAGATAATAATCTTGATATAATATCTTCTTTTAGTGCCATACACTGATTGCTGCGTAGGCTAGTCCCAGAAACCGCTAGCGTCTTCTTGTGAGACTTATCCTGAGCAAAGTATACCCAAGGTAGTTTGCCTTTGCTTCCCCTAGGAGCGCTAGTGCGCTCATTTCGACGTTGGATTTGAATACCAGATACAATACAAGAATACAAGATAAAATATCTGAAATCTTTTCTAGTAATTCAAATCGAACCTCTGATTTGGCGCTAAATTGCTAGACTATTTAATTTTGATGGAATCGGCGAAGTCGGAAAGGTCCTGGAATGTTTTACATGCCGACAAGCGTCCGCATCCATGCCGTAAATTTTTGGCACCTCAAAACTCCCTCGACTTTGACCGGGTTGGAACCCGTGAACACGGGATCAGTAGCCCGACATGATAACTTTCACAAATGCAATTATTAGTACATTGATCTAATTACGAATTTTACTAGTAAAAACATTAATATTAATCAATAAAAAGTTAATTACAATAAATACTTTTCGTTAGAAACTAATTATAATTTTTGTAAGGTATTGGAATTTTGATCTGGAAATTTTCACAGGATGAAAAGGCTCTCCAAATAGACAGATCGGCGAGACCTTGATGGCACGGGAAACTTCCTGGCGGGCGCCACGGTGAGCGAGCAGTAGGGGCGTACAGAAAACAAGTATACTATTTGAAACTGACCGTAGAATCTACATTACAGTTCAGTTTTGAGTGTGAGAGATTTGTATAGTACATATTTTCTGCGTTGTTAATGTATATTATATACCTGTTTTGATTAATTGATTGTTAGCGATTCCGGGCGCGTCAACTACAGTGGTCATTAGTCCCGTACACGTAGTGCGTCTGTTTGCTCGGGAGGTGGCGGTGGTCTTCTCCCACTGGATGGTGAGATTCGGCGCCGTCCTACCGTCGGCTTACGGGGTTTTCCCAAGCCAGGTATCTCCCACCAGCAGGGCACCACCTCAGCCGGGACACATTCTAAGTTCCCGACCGGTCTCCTGGAATATGTGGCATGTAGTGTATGTTAGTGTAAGTGTGTGTGAGGGGGTAAGAATAGGAGAAGGAAGACGAAGGAAAGATCGCGTGCCCGTTTAGGGCCCGTTTGTTACGGTACTGCTCCGCCATTCGCATGGTGTTGATCGGAGAAACCACGGAAAACTACCGATCAGAACAGTCGTCCGCTGGAAGTCTCCTCAAAGACAGCGACTGAATTAGATCTAGTGACGAAAATCCTTCCGCCGTCGGGATTCGAACCTAGCAAGACCTCCCGGTCAGAGGCACTGCAGTGACATCAGTTGATGCACTGAACTGAACCCTCGCTATATATATATATATATATATATATATATATATATATATATATATATATATATATATATATATATATATATATATATATAAACACTCCTGTTATAAATCTCCTAATTATATACATATTTTACATTTTTTAATGCAAAACTATCCAATCCCTATTCATGAATACGTCATTCTACGTGAGTATTATGCAACGAAGCCATCGAGTCCACAGACAGAGGTTCCTCGGCTACCGCACACGGGATCGGCCTGCGCGCCGAGGGCCGCGGCGCGGGACGGAATCTAATCAAGCGCATGTTGTGCTTGGTCTCTCCGCGCGGCGCCGGGGCCGCCCGGCGGCGCAGCCCTTGGGGCTTCAGCTTTGTGGCCGAAGGCGCGCCCTCGGCACGGCGGGTGCCACGGAGACGGTGGAGGCCGTGGTGGGGATGACGGCCGTTTTAAATGATTGATTGATTAGCGATTCCGGGCACGTCAATTACCGGGGTTATTGATTGATTGATTGATTTTTTCGTGTTTCCGGGCGCGTCAACTGCTTCGGTCATTAGTCCCGTTAGTGTAATGCATGTTTTTTCGCAGGAGATGGCGGTGATCTTCCCCCGCTGGATGGCGAGATCCGGCGCCGACCTACCGTCGGCTAGTGGGGTTTCCCCCTAACCAGGACTCTCCCACCAGCGGGGCACCGCCCCAGCCGGGACAAGCTCTAAGCTCCCGACCGGTCTCCCGGAATATATATCTCCCGGAGAGGATAGGACAAGGAAGAGGAAGGGAAGATCGCGCGTGGCCCGTTTGGTAGGGTACTGCTCCGGCATTCGCCTGGTGTTGATCGGAGAAACCACGAAAAACTACCGATCAGAGCAGCCGACCGATAGACTTCCCCTCCAAGCAGCGACTGAATTCGATCTAGCTGAAAAGCTAGTGTCGAAAATCCTGCCGCCGTCGGTACTCGAACCTAGAACCTCCCAGTCAGAGGCACTGCAGTGACATCAGTTGATGCACTGAGTCACCGCTCCCGGTTTGGCGGTTGTGGTATCCACAGTAACCGACTGATGGATTGACCATTTCAGAAACAGTAGTACCGCTTTCTCTGCACCGGCTCTTACAGGGAGGACCCAGGTTTCGAATCCCGTCGGCGCAGTTCTGGACTGTAGCTACTTATTTGGATCGAATTCTGTCGCTGTCTGGAGGAGAATTCTAGCGGCACGCTGCTCTGATCGGTAGTTTTCCGTAGTTTCTCCGATCAACACCAGGCGAATGCCGAAGCAGTACCCTACCAAACGGGCCATAGACCGCGCGCGATCTTTCCTTCCTCTTCCTTGTCCTTTCCTCGTCCCTGACACACACACACACAACCAACCCCCCACACACACACACACAGATACTTATGGTATATACTTATACTTATATTTATGATATATACTTATGTCGAAATGCCCTTCATTTCCACATATAGGATGTATCACGCAACTTTAGCCCCTCTTGCAGTTTTCGAACGGTTGATGTTTTTTGTAATGCAGTTTTAACGGCGTTTATAAGGGAATGGAAGTAATTAATACACACATTTATTTATATTTTAACACGAGTATTTTTCGACGAGTATAAAAACGAATCGAATTGAATACATATTGTTATATATTAGATAAGCATTGTCTTCAGTAATTTCGATGTTTATGCGACTCGTATTTAACGGATTTTGTAACGCCGCGACCACGTGCCAGCAGGGAGAGCGCTGCGTGGCATTGAGTGGTGGACTGGTCCATTTAAAATATACGTTAAACACGAGTCGCAAAAACAATCAAAATTACTCAAATAATTCTTATCTATAATACGTACATCATTCAATTTGTCTTTTTACGCACGTCATGACAGACTAAAAAAATATAGTTCTATTTGAAAAATCAAAATTACCTCAATATCTCTTAAAAGACAAGTGATAAAATGGAAACGAATTCATACATCAATTAGCCTCATTCCCTCATGCACTTTCATGAAAACTATGTTGCAATAACTTCAACCGTTTAAAAACTGCAGGAGGTGCTAAAATTACGTGGCTCACCATGTATATCGAGAGACCAGTCGGCTTAGAGATTGTCCCGGTTCGGGCGATGCCCTGCCTTGACAGATCGATGATGACCGCGACGATGTAGTGTGATAGGTGGTGGGAAAGATTGTGGCAGGGGTGAGGGGGAAGGTGACATTGGTGGCAGTTGTAGTGGTACTGCGACTGCAATAGTGATTATTGTGTTGGAGTTCGACGCTCGGAGGCGACAGGGATGACCACGTCATGTGGGGGCGGAATGCCAAAGGGTATAATTACTAGTGGGAAGGTATTGATGGAGTTGCGCCTGGGAGAATCATGGACCGCAACCTATCACTGGTGGTAGTGGTGGTGCTTAGGAAGGGAGGGGAGCTATTGACATGGCAACGATCCTCAGAGATTTGCGACTTTTGTTCATTGAGAAGTGACATTCGGTTTAAAAAATCTGTTTTCTGGCGAACATCACAAAAGATCGCATATGACAATTGTGTATTTGATTGATTAGTGTTTCCGGATGTGTCAACTGCTAAGTTCATAACAAAAGATCGTAGATGGCAATTGTGTATTTGATTGATTAGTGTTTCCGGACGTGTCAACTGCTAAGGTCATTAGCCCCATGTGTGTAGTGTACGTTTTATCGTGGGAGATGGCGGTGATCTTCCTCCGTTGGATGGAGAAATCCCGCACCAGACTACACGTAGGCTAGCAGGGTTTTCCCTAACGAGGTATTTCTCGCCAGCGAAGCACCGTCCCATGCGGGGCAAGCTCTAACCTTTCGACTGGCCTAGCGGTGTGTATAGTAATGTATTGCATATGAGAGTAAGGGGTGAGGGTAAGATAAGGAAATGGAAGGAAAGATTGCGCGCGTTTCATGGCATGTTTGTTGGGACACTGATCCGGTATTCGCCTATTGCGGTGATCGCAGAATCAACGGAAAACTACCAATTAGAGTAGCCACCTGGTAGAATTCTCTTCCAGACAGCAGCTGAATTTGACCTAGGTGTTCAGCTAGTGTGGAAAATCCTGCCACCAGTTCATAGGCACTGCATTGACATTAGTTGATACCCTGAGACACCTAAGCCGGTCAATTTTATATTTATTTAATAATGGTCTTATATTTTAACATTTTCAAGTAATATGTTTTAATATTGCACGGATACATGTTCAAGAACAAGTTATCAATAGAATTTATAGCATGAAATATGTTTCTATTAACACTTTATTATAAAACCAAACTGATAATTACATTACCTTAGTCAATTTTCACTATATTTCTTCGTTTCCATCAGAAAATTGTATATTGAATTCAAATTGTACGCAAAAATGTAAACGTAACGGAATTCGCAAATATGAAAAATGTAATAACATTCTTTAATCCGTTACCGATATACAAAATAATGCTTTTGAAAATTTTCATAGTTAAGTTATGGACCTGCCATAATAAAGTTTTATAATACCTCATTTAAGCAATCTCCAAAATCCATGAACATAACTTGAAAATTTATTAAATACAGCACATTTGAGGAGGAAACATTCAAAACGCAACATGTCCACTTCACTCTTTTACAATAAAAATGAAAAATGAAGCATAAATATTGCACTTTTCATCACAGCGTTTAACTCAACGAATAGAGTACTACTTAAAGTATTGTAAGACATGTCACGTTTTTTTTCTGGAAATAAAACTAGATGAAAACAACACCTCAAGTTTAGAAAAATGGACATGTCACCTTTTGAACTTTTTCTCCTCGTACGTGTATGTGGTTTCGCATTTTTCTTTCGTACTAAGCGCCTGTGCAGGGATGACTTGTGGGCGATGGTGACGGCGTAGTTAGAGGGAGTGACGGCGGAGTGCGGGTTCGGCGCTGCACTGCCTTGGTGCGCTCTGTTGACAGACGCCACGGCAGGGTGGCGGGCGGAGGAAGTGAGCACAAGCAACTGCTAATCACCCGAGTGTCTGGTTTGTCGGAAATGTGATTCCTGGACCTGATGAAGCCAGTACGCGGTATAATGTAACACGTATACTATTTACTAGCGCTGTTTCAGTGCATTGTAGAACGAAAGATGTCTACAGTTCAAGAAATTTTGTGACCACAACTAAAAATAGTGATGTACAAGAGAACATATTTTCTCGCATTATTTCTAATGTGGAAATTTTCGAAAATTCAGATATTGCAACGAAAATGAAACCTGCGTCATTCTTTTCAGCGTCTTTTTCTCTCTGTGTGAAAAACATTTAAAGAAAACAATTGAAAATACGGAAAGATAGTAAACGTAGTAACATAATTTAATGCGTTAATCATTGTATGAAGTATGCTTTTTAAGTTTTTTACAGTTATAATTTTGATAAGATAAATAAAAGTGGTTAAGACGGGGGGGGAGAGTCTTCTATAAAGCAAACTGTGGTTGGTCCACACCGAAGCTGACAGGATATATTCAGCTAAGGTCTAACCGAACGCTTTAACTTCTTTTTCTAAAAATGAAATGCTCACATAACCAGTTGTTGGCACTTTGGAGCACTCTAGTAGTATAAGCGCTAAGCGCACAAAATCATGTTCGCGTTAATGGATTAATATTGTAGTTGAAGGAAGTCGCCAAAAAAATTTGCAACTTTTGCAATTTTTGAAAAATCAAAGATTTCAACGACGAGACCCGCGCCATTTTTAAGAGTTCTCTACGTTATTCGAGGACAAAGTTTAATAAACAATTTGGAATCATTTTTGAGATAATTTTGAAAACGCTGTTGAGTATTTAGGTACTGAACCCTCCAAAATCAAAACATCCTTATCATCTATCAGGACTTTGAGCCTATCCATATTAATCAGGAATATCAATTTTGGAGAAAATCGTCTGAACTGTTTAGGCGTTGACCACAGGCAGCCGTAAAGACAGACGGGCGTTTGTCGTCAATCGATTTTTCGGAATAAACGGCCCATAGAAGACGGATTCTGACTGACCCAGCAACGTGTTAGAGGAAATAATTGACTACATGGAACAAGATCTTGTTCCTATATGGAACAAGATTTATCCACTTTTTGTTAGCAGAACCTGGAAAAAAAGGAGTTTATATGTCGAAAAATCGTCGATTTTCGGCACGCGATTTCAATACTTTCTCATCTTACGAAGTAAGGCAAGAAAGTGAAAGTATTCGAACCATAGCCGCGAAATTCTTGGGAGCATTGGAATGATCTAGGAATGCCTAGAATAGATACGTGGAAGAGCGTTGAGCTCAACGGGCATAGTCCAAAATAGAACGACTTTGATTATCGTAGAATCTCATACAATTATTTATTGTTCCATGTTCAGAGCTTCTGTCACATGTGTCTAGAGATATAAATTCGTGTTTTCTGTAAATTTATTTCGAATGTTTTAATGACGATATGAATCACAAAACTTTTTTCACATCAAAATTGTGTTTTATTCCTTAATTTTGTTAATATATAAGTTTAATAGCCTTCGTCACATAATTTCTGGCTAAATATATAATGAAAATGAAAAATTGATAGATGAGACTAGTACGGTAAATTGGTTTCTTACAAAACTTTGCTTTTGAGAACAAATAGCACACATTTGCATGTGGAAAACGTGAGCAATAAAAAATAGCTCCAATTTGTTTTAATAAATGATTTTTTTATTAATCGGTAGTGCTTAAATGAGTTTTTAAGCAAACAGAACAAAAATGTATATATGAAGATATGCACAACGTTTCATATTTTAAGACTTGAATTTTCTTCAAAAGTGAAAAACTGAAAAACTTTGAAGATGATGTTTGTTCTCAACAACTTTTTACGTAATTTGGAGAAAGAATAACGCTCCCTAAAATTGAATAACGTGAGTTTGGTGTCGTTAAATTAATATGCATTGAATATAAGTTGACAAAAATATTAATAGTGTATTCATAGTGTACTGCAGCAGTTCATCATCGAACAAAGGGTCACAACAAAATAAATTATACAATAGTACGTAGTGAGTGCAATGTAAACGCTGGAGTGAAACTGGAAATTCGTACGTACGATACCATAAGTATTTCATTTCAAAAAGGACAAGAAGGCTAGAGATTACTGTTACAAATTGTCTTCCAAAGCATGACACACTCTGGCAATCCCTGACGACTGCCGTCGGTGATGAAACAGTCCATAGTGCTATCACGAAGGACGGTTTTGGGGCATCGCTTCGCACAGAGCGTCCCCTGTCTGCTTGCTACTCGCAGGCCCCTCGCTCCGCTACGTCATCACCACTGTTTGACTACGTGATGCGCGGCCAATGTTCATTAGCGCCTGGTGCAACGCCCCACCCCCCACCCCGAACGGAGTTATTCCCCCTCCCCACTGCCTTGCATCCACCCGGACTCACTTTCAATGACTAAGTGGCAGCGAGGCGATGGAATCCGGGAGGAGCCACTGGAATTGGCGAGAATGAAAAGGAAATACGGGCAGAGAGACCAAACACGCGGTGGGGTAATAGGGAGTATGCATTTCATAGAAGCTTGGCAGTGCAAATCTCGAGTGCTGTGCTTCTCTATAGGACTGCAGCAGAATCCCAGGGTTTTGCGAGAAAGTTTAATAAATAGGAAATGTTATGGGATTCAAATTCGTTTGTCTGACTTCGTCCCCTGAAAAGAACTTGTGTGTTTGAAAACAAGTTCACATTTCAGATCAGAAAAAACAAATTGGTTCAATCTGAATTCCGAAATTAACAAACCTTTGGCAATTATTCAGATTAGTTTGTAGTACAATTTTTACCACTTTTATTTTTTTTATTTCTTTGAAAATTTTATAAATAAATTCTTAGCGCCGTTTAACTTCCCACCCACAAAATAATAAAATACTAACATCAAATTGTAAAGTCAAAGCTCGTTTCGTGCGACGTTTCACAGAATGCATTTTCAGCTGTCTCATTATGAAAAAAAATTATGTTGGGTGTTGTTAAGCTTCTCTTCAGTTGTGTCAAGAGTAACAACGGTGGAATCGCTGAAAGCCACTCTTCAGGGGGAATTTATAGCTAATATGCAGTATCGAAATAACCCCAATTCTTGAAAACTCAATTAATTCTAATAAAATCTGTTGTGATTTTAATGAATAACCATCATCGCACATGAATCTTGATGTATTATCATGACCTATGATGTACTACCATCAGTGTACTAAAATTACTTTTCGTGACTGATCTTTCACCCCACAATATAGGTGACATTCAAACGTCATTATTTTCTCGTATGATTTTTAAATATAGTTTTGAAAATCATACGTGGGACTAGTTGAAATTCAAATTTTTAACTGCTCATATGAAACTAGAATTGAATGTCATGAAAATCTTTATTTGTAATGGTTGTTGCACAGAGTATGGGAACACACAGGGAATGAAAAATGATTGAAGGATGTCTTTTTACGTCTTAGGCTATCATGGCCATCAGATGTGAGTGTGTGAGTGTACGCGCAAGTGTTTGAATGTGTCGCGAATTAAATTTGTCCGATAAAGGTCTAACAATATTCTATGGATTAAAACGTTTAAAACGTTCATTGATTGATTGATTGAGTTTTTTTTCGTGTTTCCGGGCACGTCAACTTCTTTGGTCATTATTCCGTAAATGTAGTGTATGTTTTTTCGAGGGAGATGGCGGTGACCTTCCCCCGCTGGATGGCGAGATCCGGCGCCGACCTACCGTCTGCTAGCGGGGTTTCCCCCTAACCAGGACTCTCCCACCAACGGGGCACCGCCCCAGTCGGGACAAGCTCTAAACTCCCGACCGGTCTCTCGGAATGTGTGGTAATGTAGTGCATATTAGTATGTGTGTAAGGGGAGAGGATAGGACAAGGAATGGGAAGGACAGATCGCGCGCGGTCCGTGGCCCGTTAGGTAGGATACTGCTCCGGCATTCGCCTGGTGTTGATCGGAGAAACCACAGAAAACTACCGATCAGAGCAGCCGGCCGCTAGAATTCTCCTCCAGACAGCGAGTGAATTCGACCTACCTGAAAAGCTAGTGTCGAAAATTGCTGCCGCCGTCAGGACTCGAATCTAGGATCTCCTGGTTAGAGGCGCTGCAGGGACATCATTGATGTACTGAGCTACCGCTCCTGGTAAGAATTATTGATAAGTCACGCAAGCAACATAACAATGCCGGATATTATAACTGAACTGGATTATTGTACATAACACATTTGTACTTGGATTACTCATGTAATAAAGCACATATTTTATAAACTTCATTTACAAAATGCAAAATATGTTCAATTCAATATGAATAAAGGAGGGAATAATGTTTCATTGAACCATATATTGGCGTAAGAACATAATTTGAATTTTCGAAAAAATATTATTTTCTTATGAAATGTGGTTAATAGTTTTCAGTTGTACATGCAATTTTACTCATAAGGTTGTAAGTTATATGTACAATATATTTTATTTGCTAGGTAATTATTCGTCTCCACTTAATGAAATATCCACGAGAACTCCCATGATTCTCTTTTCGAGATTTACCGCGTCCAGAACAGTAATTCGGAATTTTGATAATTTATCTCATTAATAACACTGTTCTGGAAAGGGAATAATAACGTTTGCTAATGATACTTTGAATCATTAAAACAGTCTCAGTATTCATTAATGACTTGCCGAAAAATAGTTACTGTACTACGGGAGATCCATCGTAAATCGCAAAATCTCAGCGAATCTTTGTAATGTTGTAAACGATTCCGTTTAACAAAAGGGATGGATAAGCATAAGACTGACTTCTTTGAAAGAAGAGACGGGTGCTGAATTATTCCCGAAGTCGATGTGCGTAATAACAGAAAACCCAATAAGTAACGGATTTCCAATTACTTTTGACAAAAGAAAGGCATAAAAGGGACGATACTATCAAGGAAGAGCTACTGGCATTGGATCTGAATTTCGAAATCCGCAAGAAAAAATTATTTTCATCAAAGTTTTCGAAGGGTGATGTGCTTCTCATCAATGATTTAAGATCTTTCAAGACATAAAAGAGACGCATTCCTATCTGATGGCATTAGAAGTAATGACTGCTTTCTAGTTAGTTTTGAGCAATTTCGTCGATGAGCATCTAAAATAGGAAGTATTTTTTTACTTCGTATGTAGCCAAGAACCGTCTTTGAGAAAATTGTTTACAAATTGCCTATATTAAACGCAAATTACGCAAAACTACTCATATTTTCGAAAAACATGACCATATTTCAAGACCAGCATTGAGGAGCAGAGTTTTTTAAAGAAACAACCTCTATCTTCAATATTGTAGTTGTAGGATTACCGAATAAATAATAAACTTCAGAAAGTCTCAAAAATTCAAAGATTTCACGCTAAATGAGACCTGCGATACTGTTTCAAGCGCATTTTGCGCTTTGTGTGAATAATGTTCAATGAATAACTTTGGAGTCATTTTCAGAAAGTTTTGAACATATTAATTTTCCTATAAAGTATAATTCGATATGTGTTTCCAACCTGAAGGGACACAGTTCTTTCAGATCGATCAGGAATACCAATTATGGAGACCGCAGACAGTCGGTCAGTCACACACGCACTCAGATAGAGCAACGTTTCGTCGCCAATCGACTTTTCGGTATCGAGTACGTAGATTCTATTTACACAAAGTGTTATGTGATGTTATTTACTACATTCAGGAACAAGATTTATCCAGTTTTTTTACCAGGACCTCATAATAAGTGTTTTTAATGGAAAAACACATTACCGTTTTCCACACAATTATAACACATCACCGTTTTCTGTCGCAGCATTACAAAACTTTCTTTTTAAGAGAAAGTAAAAATTTGGAAAAGTTTCTCTTGGATGTTTTTTCTTGTCAAAATTTCGATCAGAAAATCTTTTTAGCACTGCTCATATTTCACTCAGAATTGCGCGAAAACTAATACTTTCAAAAAAATAGTACAAGGAATTAATTAAAGAAATAATTGCAGAGAACAAACTTCATTTGAATAAGGTGTATGTTCTAAAATGTTTTACGAGGAAATCCAAAAAAAAAATTTCAAACTTTCGCATTTTTCAAAAATTCAGGGATAACATTAGGAATAAGTGTATTTCCCTCTATTAATTCCAGAAATATAAAGGGAAAAAATCCCAAACGTTTTGGGAAAATTTTGAAAATGTTCCAGGAGATTATCCAGATTATCCGATTTTGAAAATGTTCCAGTGTAAGTATTCTATAAAATGCAGCAATTGAAGTCGGATAAGATCGATTGGGTTATATTAATTTTGACATGAATCCTACGAATAATTTAGGGCTGGTGTTTTCAGACGGACAGACGGAAGGACAAACAGACAGAAAAGTAAGGATGTGATGAAAAAAAAGATTTTTCCGTTTGAAGGAAACACAAACTGTGGTTTTTGTCTATACTACGTATTAAAATACTTTACCATAAAATGAAATCAGAAAAGTGCTCTTTATGACATCAGAGTCACAAAACAATATTTTTTATATCGATAAAATATTTCGCCCCAACATTACATATATTATGCTACAAATATCACTACGTATATGCGCAGTGTATGAGAAAGTAAAACTCGAAAATCATTTTTTAAATATTTTATTTCAGCTGCAATTACATTAACGGTCGTTAGGAACTGCCATACTATAGACTATTACAATGTTACGGATTCTATTATTACACATTGTATTATTGTTGTACTGTAATCTCAAATTGAATATCAATATTATCCATAGTTATACATTTAATGTGTTCTTTTTGCAACTTGACAAGTACAGTAGTTTTATCATGTATCGCTAACTTGTTCAGTCTTTGATGTCTGGAACAGTGTTTAAGAGGTTTCAACCTGCAGATGTCGGTGCAAAACAATGGTTTGTGTGTTTTGTTTTCATTTTCAAAATAGAAGTATATTTTCTATAACTGAAAACTTAGCTCATTACGAGCTGAAGGATGTTCGATGTAGAAAAGAACTATTTCACTCGTTTCTTTCGGGTAGTGACGCAAGATACAAGGTGGGTTCACAAACTTTTCAGACATTTTTTTTACTGAGTTCAGGAGGGAGCGCGGAGGTTTCTACCGACAGAATGAATTGTTAGGGGATGTCAACTAACCAACCGCAGCAGCGCCAGATGTCTCAGAGATGCTAGAGTGAACAGATCGCTAATGGCGTGTGGCTGTCACTGACCCTTGTCGAAAACTCGGAGGGTCCAAAATGCTGCCTCATTTAGAGCAGCGTCATTCGATTTAAGTTCTGTGCTAAACTGAACAAAACCGCTATAGATTGATTGATTGATTGATTGATTTTTTCGTGTTTCCGGGCGCGTCAACTTCTTTGGTTATTAGTCCCGTTAGTGTAGTGCATGTTTTTTTCTCGAGAGATGGCGGTGATCTTCCCCCCTGGACGCCGAGATCCAGTGCCGACCTTAGGGGTTTCTCCCTAACCAGGATTCTGTCCCACCAACGGGGCACCGCCCCAGCCGGGACAAGCTCTAAGCTCCCGACCAGTCTCCCGGAATATGTGGTAGAGTAGTGCATGTTAGTGTATGTGTGTGTGTAAAGGGAGAGGATAGGACAAGGAAGAGACAGGACAGATCGCGCGCGGTCCGTGGCCCGTTTGTTAGGGTACTGCTCCGGCATTCGCCTGGTGTTGATCGGAGAAATCACGGAAAACTACCGATCAGAGCAGCCGGCCGCTAGAATTCTCCTCCAGACAGCGACTGAATTCGACCTATCTGAAAAGCTAGTGTCGAAAATCCTGCCGCCGTCGGGACTCGAAACTAGGACCTCCCGGTCAGAGGCGCTGCAGTGATATCAGTTGATGCACTGAGCTACCGCTCTCGGTAAAACCGCTATAGAGAATGTTGGTATGATCAAGAGGTCTATAAAGAAGTCATGTCACGTGAAATGAATTTCATGTGGCAAAAGAGGTTCAAAGAAGGCCGGTGGAAACGGGAAAAGTGATTTTCCAATTTTTCCGGTGATTTACTCCCCTATTTTAGCCAGAATAAATGCGTGCCTATTTGAGTAAAAAAATAAATGCATTTTGCCTACCTTATGTTGTTAAAATTAATTCCTGAAATTCCGGGCTCCAATTGTCAGAAATAACTTATGAAACCTTTACCTTTTTCGAAACATTACTGTTCAAAAAGTATATCAATGGACACAATGATGTTCTGAATATATTTTAAGTCAAAATAAGAATCTACATCTACATATTTAAAGAAGTTCAAAGAGTTTATGTAATTTCATCCTTTGAGTTGGAATCAGCCAACCAAGTATATGCGTCTTCAAATATGCCATACCAACATCAGCAAATTCTACACAGAAAACAAATAATTTACAACAATTTATAACAACTATATTACTTTAAAATAACTTGAACTCTTGACCAAACTGAAAAAGCACAACAGGTTTCAATAATACTAGTTGCAGATTATTTGTTTTAGAAATCATATTAAAATCATAAAATGATCCTTCTCATCTAGAAAAATTAGAATTCCCGAAAAGATTCGTTTACTAAGTTACAAGCGTTTTAATAACGATGTAAAAGTCAAAATAAAAAAAAAACACAAATTGTAACCACAAATATTTTGGATGTGCCTTATATTCCAACTAAAAAAATTAACTTAACAGCCTGAACAATTAAATATAATACATACGATCACAAAAAGACATGTTTATTTCTTGAGAGTTATAATACAATATGGCACGCAAAATATATTATTAACCACATTCAAAATTGTAATTAGTTCATGACTATAACCAATAGAGAAATTCTTCTAAACAAGAGTTACCACCATTAACACAAAATTACGTGCTGCTTTGCATCACCCCCTCTTCATCCCCACATCCCAATAATGATATTTCTGCTGCACAGCTCCACCGTGAAAATTCATAGAGCGTGCAAAGCATGAAACACACAAGCATAGTCACAGGGCTTTCCCACACCTTCTGGTAATCAAAAGAGTAGTATTTCTGGCCTGAACTTCCTGCATGTAGTTCCGTAGTGTGTTAAGATACCGAGTCATCAGCATAGCTACCGGAATATAACACAATCTCGGTCATCCAAAAAAAGGATTTCACGTGCAAAATTCCATGTAGCATTCCAGCGAGTGCAAAGTAAGTAAAACACCAGCATATCCGCGACAACCCCCGTCATTCGGAGAATAGAAAGTCAGGTCTGTAGTTCCTAGAAGTAGCTTCATACTGAGTGGAAGCAAGTAGACCACCAGCATAGCCCACGGGCTTTTCTCCGTCCCCCGTTATCCGAAGCATAGTATTACAAAACCGTAGTTCCTCCACTGTAGTTTCGCAGTTGTTGCTGAGCGTGTAGTCGATTTGCATAGCAGCAAGGTTATTGCTTAACCTCCATCACACGGGTGGAACATCCGCTCCATAGTTCCTCCATTTAACTTCATAGCGAGAGAAAACCATGTAGCCCACTAGCATAGCCGCTGGGTGACCAACAATCACCGTCATGTATAGAAAATTTCAGGTCAGTAGTGTCTTTATGTAGCTTCATAGCGAGTGCAAACATGTAACTCCCCAGCATAGCTGCTGGTTCACCCACAACCTCTTAATGTGGAGAATATTTCATATCCGTAGTTACCTTCACGTAGATTCGTAGTGAGTGAAAAGCATGTAGCAAACCAGCATAGCGACTTAGCTACCCAAAACCCACCTCATACAGAAAATATTTCAGGTACGTAGTTCCTTCAGTTAGCTTCGTAGCAAATGCAAAGCATGAAGACCACCAGCACAGCCGCTGGGCTAACCAAAACCTCCGTCATGCGGAGAAAATTTCAGGTCCGTAGTGTAATTATGTAGCTTCATTGCGAGTGCAATCCTTTAGCCCACCAGCATAGCCGCTGGGCTAACCACAACCTCCACTATGCAGAGAATAATTCTGAACCATAGTTCCTTAATGCAGCTTCGTAGAGAGTGCAAACATGTAGCCCATCAGCATAGCAGCTAGGCTTCTCACAGCCCCCGTCATGGGGAAAATATTTCAGGTCCGTATTGTATTTATATAGTTTCGTTGTGAGTGCAAGCATGTAGCCCACCAGCACAGCCGCTGGGCTAACCACAATCCCCGTCATGCGGGGAAGATTTCAGGTCCGTAGTGTCTTTATGTTGCTTCGTTGCGAGTGCAAATATGTAGCCCGCCAGCACAGCCGCTGGGCTAACCACAATCCCCGTCATGCGGAGAAGATTTCAGGTCCGTAGTGTCTTTATGTTGCTTCGTTGCGAGTGCAAACATGTAGCCCGCCAGCACAGCCGCTGGGCTAACCACAATCCCCGTCATGCGGGGAAGATTTCAGGTCCGTAGTGTCTTTATGTAGCTTCGTTGCGATTGCAAACATGTAGCCTACCTGCATAGCCGCTGAGCTCTTTTTCCCTTTACCCGGCCCGGAGGTGCTTGAAGCTCGGGGTTCTGGTAGCTAGACATGAAAAGAAAGGAAATTATAAATGAATGAATAAATGTTTGAAAACGTGGGATACATAGAAAGCTGACCGATTAACTACTATTGAATCTATCTAAGCGAATTTCGTACCAAATATTTGTTAAGAAGAGGATATAAAATAATTTAATACATTAATATTCGATTTATTTATGTAATATAATTATCTTCTTTTGGAGCCTAATTAATACAGTACAAAATATGCATAATTAACATTTTCGACATTGTATGGACAAAACTCTAGAGGAAGGCAATGGTGAAAGTGAGGAATGTTGAAAATAACTGATTAATCTGTTTTGTTGTTCAGTACCTGTAAATAGATTCATTGTTTAAAATATTTTTAATATTTCATCTGATATTGCCTCCAGAATGTTTGGTGTAAGTGAGAACAAACTATGACAATGTCTTACGTCGCTGTGATTGTTACCTATGATAGGAAATAATTCATGTATAGATAGGTTTTTTCGATTGTGGAAAATGGAAAATACCTCGTGCTCTTTGTTGTTAGGTGAAAAAGTAATGTTCTTTTGTCCCCGAGGCTTCCAAACGACCATATTGCCTTATCAGTCAATGGTCACCCGGCAATGGGTGCTTCTTCCACCAAGAATACTTAGTGCATGGTATTGTTACTAACATCCTATTAACTTCGCGGTCGTTGTTGTGTTTCCCCATTTTTAGTTGTTCACTTTCGTTAAATATTGGCGATGAATTGAGTAATTTATCTATTTTTTTTCGAATATTTAGTTTTTAGTTACGTGTTGTGTTCAGCATTTAATTAGAAAAAGTTTATGAAACAGTCTTTTCTAAGGAACCATTGGTGTTTAATTATATGGATGTGAGATCAACAGCAATTTTGCGAAGTGTTAGTTGAAGAGTATTCGTTGTTCGCTTCTCTATCCTCTTCATTATGGGTTATGCTTATTTGTCTGTTCCGACATCAAGAGTATTCTTCCATCACCTTATTCCTCTGCCTCTACTCCTCCCATTCGGGTTGTGGTAGTAGAGGACTTTTGACAATCATTTCCGGCATTCTCAATAAATGCTTTTGCCAATTCCTTTTTAGTACGTCTTTTTTAGTTAGGTTGACGGTCTTTTTTATCACTGATATCCGTGTTTCTTTTATGATTTAGTATTGAATAGCTCGTATAAAGTCTAAAAAATATCATTTCCGTAGCTTCCATGTTTCTCTTAACTTCTCTATCACTATCTATTAAATTCAACCCTACTAAAAAATTTATAATATATGTGGCTATATTTTAATGTATTTAACATTACTTTAGTGCTATGACTTGCGTAGGAAGTGACGTAAACATATTTTATGGGTTTAGCCCACATTCTGACCTTTCGTAAAATTTCAATGTATTTTCGAGAGTAGAAGCAGAAATCAGGTGATATATTACGAAGTGTAGAATAAATATTTCGTTTGATAGTATATTTTTATCCCTCTAGTGCTTTTAAGTATTATTTCTCTTGAAATGTTTAATATTTATCATCTTAAGAGATAAATTCGTGCCATAAATAGTGAAAGCATTGAAAAATATAAATTATATTTGTGAATTTTAAAAACGGCAATGGTAAAGAAGAGGAAATTTGAATTGGTATAAACAGGTTTTTTATGCCAGTACTTTAAACATTCAACCACATTTTGCCTCAACACTACATACGACGTCACTATAAAAAATACAAATCTTTACTTTTGGAATTTCAAAAGGTTTATTTAATTTTCTTCATGCCAAATAGTTCAAAATAATAATTTTAATGTTGTTTGGAAGAATACAGCCACATACACTGAATTCAATTCCAGAAAGACTAATTTGTTTGAACATTTGAAGTTTCGGAATTGAAGGTAGGCGTTTGTTTCGAACTTCCTGCACTTCGTTTCGTTCTAAATTTTTCAAGTGAAGGCTTAGGTGATGAGTAGGATGGATGTTCAAAAATTATAATATGGCGAAACGGTTACCAAAAATACAAATAATTATGTGTTTTTTTTTGTAGCACCACTAGTTATCTAATGTGTTCGGGCATTCGGGGTAAACCCTACATCAATTGATTACACTTCAATTACACACAAGTACACATCAATTCAATACACATCAATTACACACAAGTACACATCAACTCATTATTCACAATCGTATTTTAATTTGTAGTATCCAGAAGTAAAAAAATATAAACCATTACAAAATACCTTAGTGTCTTGTCTTTTGGCGAAGTCACTTAGACTTCTGGCTGAGGCGTTGAGATTATCACTTCGTCTCATCAGCCTGTCGTCACTTGGCAACAAGCGCTCCCCAGAAGAATAATGGGTGCGAGGTATTGTTACCAACATAATCACGATCATTGTCGTTAATAGCCAGAAATTGAATACTTGAAATTGGGTCCTAGAAAATTGAATACTTGATTGATTGATTTTTTCGTGTTTCCGGGCGCGTCAACTGCTTTGGTCATTAGTCCCGTTAGTGTAGTGCATATTTTTTTCTCGGGAGATGGCGGTGATCTTCCCACGCTCAATGGCGAGATCCGGCGCCAACCTACCGTCGGCTAGTGGGGTTTTCCCCTAACCAGGACTCTCCCACCAGGGGGCACCGCTCCAGTCGGGACAAGCTCTAAGCTCCCGACCGGTCTTTCGGAATATGTGATAGTGTAGTGCATGTTAGTGGAAGTGTGTGTGTAAGGGGAGAGGATAGGACAAGGAAGAGAAAGGACAGATTGCGCGCGGTCCGTGGCCCGTTTGGTAGGGTACTGCTCCGGCATTCGCCTCGTATTGATCGGAGAAACCACGGAAAACTACCGATCAGAGCAGCCGGCCGCTAGAATTCTCCTCCAGACAACGACTGAATTCGACCTAGCTGAAAATCTAGTGTCGAAAATCCTGCCACCATGGAATACTAGAAATTGTAATATTTTTCTCCGACTAATAGTGCAAACAGAAGAATATCAATCGTTCATCAATATACTGTAGGTAAAGAAGTATTTTAAATATTATTCTGTATACTTTTAGTACTCGTCCAGTCACATTAATGTGCCCACAGCTACGTGCGACGTAAACGTGCAATAACCTCTCACAGACGACAGGTGGCTGCACTAACAGAATACAAAGCGAGTCTGGTGTAAGCGGAAAACAGTGCAGTAGTCGCAACGCAGAAACGGAGCGATTGATAGAACGCGCAAAAGGGCTTGATCATTTGCTTTCGGGTCAAGGGTTGAAGCATTTCCGAAACGGCTAAGTTTGTCACTTGTGCATGTGCCGCAGTGGTTGAAGTATATCGTGCATGGTAAAATGGCAATATCCAAAACCGGCGCTGAGACAACTGTGACGCAGATGACAAGGGAGAACGGCGGCTGGGGAGGTGTGTATGGGCGGATAGACATGCAGCTCGGATGAACCACGGGCCTACCTACAGGGTCTCCTCAACAACAGTTCAGCGAACGTTGCTGCGTATGGGTCTCCTATGTTTGTGGTCTCTATGTCTTCTCTGTGTTTTCATGGAATTCCCTGGGTGATCTCCTCATTCTGATTGAAACAATGGATAAACCGAATTATATAGTCATCATTGCGAAACATGTTCACTCCTACATGCAAATGTTTTTTCTTCATCAAGACGATATCTACCAGAAGGACAATGCGACGAGTTCTCCCCATTCAGTGGGGGAAGATCACCTCCATCTCCCGAGGGGGAAAACATGCACTACACTTACGGGACTAATGACCTAAGCTGTTGACGCCCACGGAATCACTAACAACCAACCAACCGACAATGCAACGTGTCATGTAGTTCGCTGTGTGGATGCGTGGGTCGAAGAGAACCATGATGAGTTTACCGTACTACCCTAGTCACCAATCTCCTCCTGTTTAATCCCAATCGATTATCTGTGGGACCATCTCGGTTGGGCTGTTTGCGCCGTGAATCCGCAACCGAGGAACCTAGCGAAGCTGACTACGGCACTGAAGTCCACCTGACTCACATCCCTGTCGGTACAATCCACAACTTAATTGACTTCACGTTACTTGAGAAAGATCCTCTCAAGATGGGAAATGGTTTTCCCGAAAGTTAACTTTGAGCATGCAATAAAAATATTATACATTGTTATTGTTGTAGTTGATTATCCCTGTATCTCATTATGGATTACCACACGATTTCTGTTACCACCACGGAATTTAATTGACTCTCTTCCTGCACATCTTGTAGAGGTCATAGCTATAAAAAGAAGTTATTCAGAATTTTGGCGTTAATGTAAATAATATTATTATGTTAATGATATTTAAATACATTATACGACCTTCACTGACCTACGCCTGCCCAATTTGGGGAAGTGTCGCTAAAAGCAACCTTCAAAAACTGGAAGTACTGCAAAATTAATTTTTAAGAAATATTTTAAAAGCTCCATTGTATATCAGAAATGATAAAATTTTAAAATAATTATCTATAGAACCTCTGAAAGCTTGGATTTTAAAACTTTCTTCTAATTTCTACTCTTCTCTTTCATCTTGCCTAGCCACTCTTTTGTACACTCTAGGTAAATCAGTCAATCTTTTTCCACGAATAAAAACAAGATATTCTAAAGACCTACTACATCTTCCTTAATTAGCTGTAAAGCAGGTTCCAACATTTCTAAATTAAATATTTATGTTTTTAATCCAAATATTGTATTATTTTCTGAAGGACCCTTCCTGGGTATCCTTAGTTGTTATTGTCTTATATTGTCAATATTATTGTCTTCAAGCATTGTACATGTATGATGAAATGTACTTAAAACAAAACTGTATATACTATGTAACATAAAAACTCTTGAAAGACATAATAATGTCGAACAAGGATAATAGAAACTATTTTTTAAAAAAGGAATTTTGGCAGGTGGTCTCTACATTAATGTGACTGATCTGTGTAGTTTACATTTAGTTTTTTCCAACCCCTTACTGTTAAATTAATTGGAAAAATAAAAACCTTGATTTGTACGATTCCATTGATTTCACGTTTGTTTGCGAGTGCTGGTTATGCCAGATTAGAGTGAACGTTTGTGCATAAAATATGAATTGTGCTAGTTCAGAAATACCTTTCACCATTTCAGTTTCAACCTTGGTGAGGAAGCATGTAAGTCACATAAACAGAACAAGAAGAAAACTTATGCATTCAATTACTCAGATACAAGGATTTCAGTGACTAACTTTAACTTTTCTATGGGTAACTTTCTGGATTTACCGGTTACTATGGGCGACTTTCGCTACCATCAGATCAAGAAATAGCTAACATAGAGGGAATTAATTGGTATTGTGACATACCGATATGTCACATGAAAATAAACAAACATTTATTTGTAGACTATATGGTGGAAAATGCATTAAGATGGATGCCGAAAGTAGAAAATTTGGGATTGGGCGAAGAAGTTGAGACGATCGAAAGGTCAGCTACACCAAAATATAACGAACGCATGGATTGGCTAGGTGAGAGAAGGACGGTCAAATGTTATGAAAAAAAAGAAGGTAGTTTAATACGAAGCTTCGAGGGGTGAATCATACAGGAAGATTTCATTCTGACCGGCATCGCGTGTCTGAACTGATCGTAGGTTCGTGAGAGGGAGCGAGTGTAATGCAGATAGAGTCGGGTTTTCAGATCGTGAAAGTTTAAGGACAGTAAATGATATTGCAGATATTGCATGTGAAAGTAATATTGATGCATAAATTGGGACTTTGTCGGGAGTGGTAATCGAGTTATAGGTTTCGGGACTATGTCATAGGACGTAATCGGGACTGATAATTTTGATAGTTTGACACCATCTTGGATAGGAGCAGAAGAGGATTTCTTGGAACTTTGGACTACGGCAAGCTCGCAAGATATTTCGACTGAGAAGTCTTCGAGGGACATCAACGAAGAATAGATAAGTTAACCGCGGTATAAAACTCTAAATTCAAAGATATCTTGATCAAAGGCCTAACATCAAAATCATTTATTAAATTCACTATATTGTTTGCAAAAAGGTAACAATAAACTTTGTTAAATTTTGTTCTTTAGAAAAGAAAGTGATCTTTCATTTAGTCAATCCAAACAGTAATGAACTAGGAATTAGAATCATTCTATTTCAGATTCCCAGCTGCGCTGTATAGTCAGCGGATCCTATAATCTATTATAAAGGTAATAAGGATTATAATATATCGTGACCCATTGACCCAGCAAGCCGGACGCTAAGATCTTTGCAAGATATTAAAGTAGAGAAAATTTGTATATCTCAGTATAAGATAGTTGCCATGGAGCACAGATGTTTTAATTGAGATTGGCCGACGTTAATCGAAATAACAAATAACATAAGTAAAAAGTATTTCTTATCATCGAGTATTATCCAAGGAAACCTAACTATCAAACAAAAAACAATCTAAAATACATGTAAATTTTTTCTGCTACAGATACAATAATTTGAAAATAAACTTATTTTAATCTTATCCTGTAAACATCTTCATTTTAAAGAATATTATCTAAAATCAATAGTTTATTAATTCTGACATTAAATAATAGCCCGTTTGTGGTTAATAAAATATATTCAGAAACGAAATATTTCTACTAAAATACATAGAATGCTTTAATTAAAAAATGCATAACGTATTTCATGGTTGAAAAACTCTCTTAAGAACGCGGAGAAAGGCAATCACTGTCTCGTGTTGGAGAAACAGAATTGAGCAAGCCACACAAGGGCGGCCTGAAACAAAAGCGTCGCATCTGGATGTTGAGCAAATTACTTGGAGTTCGTAGAGAAACAAGGGATTCATTTGCAAATACGGTACAACAACGCAGTGTATTAGCACGAGAGCCTTCTATGAATAAGAAGGCAGTCAAGTAGTTACCTTGTAATACTCTGCTGCATAAGCACTTGCAAAGCACCCCGCGTTAGGGAGAGAGTCGCGAGCTCAGAGCGTCACCCTTTGAGATAATCCTTGACTGCTACTGCCCCGTGCGTTTCGTACGTAAAATAATAAGCTTAGCATTCAATTACAGTGATACCACAACTTTTCAACTGTTCAGGTGTTACAGATACCGGCAATACTTGTACAAAAATTCACACATTTCATTGTATTCATTCTTGGAATAGTTTGTTGTACGGAGATGACTGTCACTAGGATTGCACGCATTTAAGGGAACGCTAACTTGTCAAGCCACCTTTGATCATGGTTTAGTTTAGTTTAGTTTAGTTTAGTTAATGCCTTATTTTACGTGGTGAGACTCGGGCCATCAGGCCCGCTCTTCCGTCTAACAACGCAAATTTCGCTACACTCCTTTCACCACCTAGCGGAGAAAGGAGGTATTATCTTGGGCGACGAAACAGGCGGATTTCAATTTTGCTCAGAGGCTTCTTTTAGGCTTGAGTATCTTTTACATGCAGTAAATCTACTACATGGGACAGCCGGCATTACTTCCCTCCGAAGGAAGGCGTGCGAAGGATTTTTTCGCCCTTAAAAATCCACGATTCGATCGGGTTTGAACCCGAAAAATGGTGGTTTAAAGGATTACACATACTTAATTCAGGTTATTTTACAATTGAGGAAAATTCTATATTTTTATCAGAGGAATAAATCAGTTTTATACCTGTTACTGCTATCATGGTTCCCCAACTTCTACTATCTGTTTCAAACTTGCGTATTCTTCCAGCTTATCATTGCCTTTACCAAATACAAAGCCGGTCTTGTGATATTTTCTCGGTTACTTTCTAGGCAAGTGTTGTAGAAAGGTCCTTGAATGTGCCTTAATTTTTACATTTTTTCGTTTACTTGTTATATTAACACTGTACTGATTTTCTTTTAAATCATTTCTTCATTTTAGTTTCGTTATATGACATAGAATTTAACATATTAAAAGGAAGTATTGCTAGTTCAAGGCATATTTTAAATCATTTTTGAAAATATGACGATCTTACAGCGACTACTGTTTATGAGAAAACACTAATGAACATGAACAGACGGAAGAACGAACAGCAAACCGAATAGTCTCTTGGATAGAGTCTCATTCTTTAAACCGCGACGAATCGCGTTGATCAACTACAACTGCAAAAAAAATAAGAAATTACTGTCACACTCGTGGAAGAGCAAAAACCTGCTCTACTACCATTATTATTACACTTACTTTTAATTGGTGCTACAAATTTTCAAGCATCAAACATATTCTTGAAGTCAACAAATGCAAACATTGTTCTGAAGATTAATATGCTAAATTTGATATTGATATTATTTAATTAAATTTGCTATATGTATACATCTCAAACATAACTATATAAAAATTATATCCAAAAATTATTCAGGCCTAGTAGAGTTAATTTTTTTAACAAAACAGGCTTGGCGTACAAAAAGTACGCCGCGTGGGCACTTGTGTGAGAAAACATAGCGCGAGTAACTAAGGGTTAAAAGAGGTCGATGGACGAAAAAGAGAATCCTGTGTCTAGTACAAAATTACAGAATACATATAAGTCTAACAAAGAGGCTTGATGTACTGTTTAAATAGACTATTATATGTTGTTGCCCGTTGCATATATTTAACGAATGTTTACAATGCATTGTGAATTACAAACTCTGTTTTATAAAAATTCAATACATTTAATTTTATTATTGACTAGTTCGTTGAATTACATGCGTAGCTCTGTGCCAATGAAATAATGATGAGTTGAATACGAGGTAGAAGATCTACGAACGGTGTGATTCAATTACAATCTCACTCTGCGCGTGATACGCAAGACAATGAATGCGAGTGACCCACTGGCCAGTTCCATGACCTGAATCAGACGAGGCGAGGCTATTCCAGGTGACCTGATGTCGCTCCCGGCGTTTGCTTATCTTCGCGTCGCTACCCGGTCCCTCCCCTCCCCCCTCCCTCCCTCGGCGCGTTGTCCCCCAGAGGGCGTCCTCTTCGATGAATATTCAATCCTGAAGCCCAACTACGCCCCCTTCATCAGCCGGATTACGTGTCCACCGCCGCGAAATAACGAGAATGACGCACGAGTGTCGCCTTGCCCGCAGCCGCAGCTCTCGAAAAGAGGCAGAAACAGCATATGAAAACAATAGAATGTTGATACATAAAACCTATGTTTTACATTGGGTTAAAATCGAGTGAGTTTCCTTTGATTGATTGATATTTTCGTGTTTCTGGGCGTGTCAATTGCTTTGATCATTAGTCCCGTTAGTGTAGTGCATGTTTTTTTCTCGGGAGATAGCGGTGGTCTTCCCCCGCTGGATGGCGAGATCCGGCGCCGACCTACCGTCGGCTAGTGGAGTTTCCCTATAACCAGGACTCTCCCACCAGCAGGGCACCGCCCCAGCCGGGACAAGCTCTAAGCTCCCGATCGGTGTTCCGGAATATGTGGTAGTGTAGTGCATGATAGTGTAAGTGTGTGTAAGGGGTGAGGGCAGGCCAAGGAAGAGGAAGGAAAGATAGCGCGCGGTTCGTGGCCCGTTTGTGAAGGTACTGCTCCGGATTTCGCCTGGTGTTGATCGGAGAAACAACGGAAAACTACCGATCGGAGCAGCCGGCCGGTAGAATTCTCCTCCAGACAGCGACTGAATTCGACCTAGCTGAAAAGCTAGTGTAGAAAATCCTGCCGCCGTGGGGAGTGGGAACCTAGGACCTCCCGGTCAGAGGCGCTGCAGTGACATCAGTTGATGCACTAAGTTACCGCCCCCGGTGGGAGGTGAAGGACTTACATCTCATGACATACGTAAAAAATTCTTAGATTTACTTCACATCCTTTTATGGTCTTTTGTAAAGTCATCGTTCACTTCTGATGCTTGTGTCGTAACGGTAGATAGAAATGTTTAATCATTTACACGGTACACTTACACACTAGTTTTAGTAAATTCCTTTTGATTCAGAGAACTATTCGTATTTTTTCACGCTAGAAATGTAATTTTATTTCCAAACGCAATTTTACAACCAACGTATTTGGACACCAAGTGGTCCGCGATGGATCGAACGTGCTAGGTTAGCGAGAGCCTTCCGGCACTAGCTCTCGACACCTGGTTGCATACTCCGCAGTCGCTCCGGCGCTCACGCTATTTTATATACCTCCCTCACTTTTAAGAAAATATATTTTAAAGGGAACACTCACTTTTAAGAGAATTTCTTTTAAAGTGAATAGTAAATAAATAGACTTTTAACAAAGTAACCCACCTATTGATTCGCATTATTATTTTCATCGATGTGTTGCAGAAAGTGTTCATCTTCGTAGACAATGCAAACCAATTTAAAAGACTTGCAGCGTTGATCCCGGGCTTACGGTGCGCCTCGGCCTTTGCTGTCACGACCTCCTTAATACTGCGGTATGTATCGTTCACTTCTGATTATTGTGTCGTGAACGATAGTCAATGATTCATACACGGAACGTTTAAACAATTGTTTTAAAAAATTTCTTTTGGTAGAAATGCAGTTTGTTATCCGTTTTGTTCACGCGTGCAGAATTGTGACGCTTCGCTACGCGTGTCCAAGTTCACACATGAAAAACACACAATTCCACGCCGACACAATGAGAAAAATGTTTCATGAAACATTTCCACGTTCTATTAACATTTTATAATACACAAACTTCAGTAAACAACACGAAAAGTGCAATGTAGTACAAACATTTCTCGAATAATACTATACAAGGAAAGTACAAAAAAATAACATAAATAAATCATAGAAGTCATAGATACTTTACTTATTTTTCATCGTTTTATAGCATTTAGAGTGGTAGGAAGTCGTGCAATTTCCTTTGCATGGTGTGTGTGTAATATTGGGAAGTGATTTACATTAAAAGCGTTTATGATGTTACAAATCGTAAAATCAGTATAATATTTTGAAGTAATTAGTAATTATGAAGTGCTAATTTAAACGTTTCTCAAAATAATATAAACGATTCCTAACTTTTAAACGATAACATTCATGCGTACCGGTTGGAAGAGAATCGGATCATGTCAACGCACAGTTATCGAGGAAACCTAGGCTAAGGTGCATAGTAAACCCAAGATCAGCCAGTCATGGCATTCTTTTTGACTTGACATTTTCAACACATGATGCACATTTCTGTAGCCACACCTTTTCAGGCAACAGAATCTTAGCAGATGTTTTCAATTATTGTGATATCACACTGACATCTATAATAATAAATTCACTTTTACCACTTACCACATGAACGTTGTCACCATCGTTTTCCATATACGCAAGTTTCTTGCGTGATGCACATGTTGGACCACGAGATGATTCAATCACAGAGTACTTGGGGCCACCAAAATGTTTTCTTCTGTTTTCTGTGTGAAATGATTTCAACGAAACTTTTTATAATTGAACGTCTCCGGCTGTGGCATTTTAAATTCACTAAACTACTATTACCACACAGAAAAACGTGACTACACTAGTGCTTAAACTCGCTTTACAGTAACAACAAACACATGTGCTTCCCTCCAAATACGCTTATAGACAATATACAATTTCCTTGGCTACCTCACACGAATACCAACTGCTTGCTACGAAAAGAGAAACACTGCAGTGTGAAAATCAGCGCGCCAATTCAAATTAACAAGATAACATTTTAAATGGCTGCTAATACCTTTTAGCTGCACAAAAGTTTAACTTGTGGTGCTACAACAGCACCTACTTTCTCGCGATTTTGTTAATATCTATGTTTTATTATAATATGATAATTTCTGTCTTACACTTCTACTATCATTTTGAAAAATTCTTAAATAAACGATGCGTGAAAAACACATGTATTTTAAGTTCAAATGCTTAAACAAAAATAGCTTTCTATCATTGAATTTCGTGTATTCACGTTCTACATAGGTGTACCAACGATGAACGATGCGTATTTTAGCCGTAAATAAAATTACTACTTTATATTAATGCGAAATAAAAGGCAGAAGTTATTATCGCCTTCTATTACCTGTTATCAGTTTCAACAATGGGTTACAAGCAGCAATGATCACTCATTCGTATGGGAATTTGAAATGTTTAAAGTGAAAAAATTGGCTTTAATTTTTTTCACTACCGTCCACATTGTTTAAAAATCTGAAACAAATATGCTATAAAATGATATGACTCATTTTAGAGGAAAAATTGAGACAGTACTCCAGCGTTATCTCGTCGAAAATGAATTTCAAACATTTTTTTTCTGTATGAATTTGGCGTCCAAATTCATTGACAAAAATACCTTCAAATTGAACTATGTTTCCCCGTCTCTACAATTTTACAGCCTGATTCATGCAATAGAAGCTGAGAAAAAATTAAAACATTCAAAACACATTTCTCGTTGTATCTCTCCAACAGAATGCCCTAGGAGGCTGATCTTTGTGAATCTACGTCATTTTGTATTCTCTTTCATATGAGCATCGTGATTATTGATTTGGTTTGGGGGCACTTTTCACCACCTTATTCGGCTATACCCTTTCATTTGGAAAATTTGGCGATAGAAGAAATTAATTTACGTGACAGGTAGAGTAGCAACGTAGCGCGGAGCAATATGGAAGACGCCAGAATTATTAAAGCTGAGGCTGCAAGTGAGATAGCTACTTTCATTATTACAGCACTACAGAAATATAGATATTACAAAAATGAAAGAAAATACTCCTTTACAATTGCTCTAATATGAATTGCAATGTTGGCAACGGTGTGAATAGAAATTCTAGCCTAATTGAAAACTTCGTATCAGGAAATAATAATTGTAGTGATAGCTGTGTTGTGGAGCAAATAAAATCTAATCACATGATGGAATCTGCGTGTGTAGCTTGAGAACCACTGGCTGAACGACCGGTTGACGGAAATATCACTGCAGCTGCTACTGAGAATGGAAAACAATTGCCAGAGTTAAAAGTAGCAATAAAGTGTCAGAAAATATGAGTATTCCGGCAACTAATACAGTTCTATTAGAGGCAAAAACTGGCTGCAACTTGTAGAGTGAATGGTTTTTCACATCTGTAGAAAAATGGCTTTAAAATCGTATGCCATAGTGCGAAAAAAAACTCGTTATAAACGCTTAATTGGTTTACGCGTGGACAGCAGAGGAATTGAAAATCAAGAAGAAAATTCATGGTACATGACATAGAAAATAGTTATAAAAGCAATAACAAGCAGGTGAAAAGTGATCAAAGAATTCAAGCAAAAAATGAAAAACAAATTCACTCCAATAAAGTAGATCTGCAATTATTTTGCGGTGAATTAAAACAAATGTCTGCAGATAAGGTAGGCGGTTGAATGTCTACTGTTGGAGCAACCACTGATAATTCTAGTGTGAGAAGTGACACAGAAATATTAAATAAAAAAATCATGCAGACCTGAAGAGACTTCAGATTTTACAGTATCTCCATATCATCGTCAATTTTACAGCATCAGCATTTCATCATCATTATCATCATAATCAGAAGTAGAAAAAAGCGAAGAATACTGTCAACTCATTGAGTAAGGAAGATCCGTTATATTTGCTCAGGAAGAAGTGCTCGGAAAGGAATGAAGTGAATGAAGTGCTGGGATGTGCATACACTATCACAATTTAAATGTGATAACTTAACCGTATGTTGAACCCTTTTCGAATTTAGATGAAAGAATGTGGCATTTCATTACATTATTAAATTTTTCCACAAGATATTGCCAGGTACCTTAGACAGTCGAGGCTAGCACGAAAGCAGTTTTATTACCTGGGATGGGACACATTTATCGTTGTATAACCTGTTGAAGTATTTATATAGTAAAAGCGTCAGTGCTGTTAATCTAATGAGGTGGATGTTGTATTTGCAGTATTTGGATGTTGTATTTGTATATTAATGAACGAATGGCATTAAACGCCGTAAGGGCAAAGAAAATGTAATGCCGATGCTGTAAGTTGTGTGGTAGAAAACCCATTGTTTCAAAATTGTTTCACAAAATTGGAATCCATCTAAAGAAATTATCAGGATACCTAATTCAAATGTAAATATTGTAAATGGATTTTAAATTGGATGTTCAGAATAGTAATGTTTTAATTGTATTGTTTATTATGACTATTGTTATTGCAAACGAATTTTAATCAATCAGCAAAATTCAAGCGTGCTACAACAATGTGTACAAATGTATAATAAACTCTAAAATAAATTCACACAACTGTTAAAGTCATTTTCAAAGTATATTTAAAGTCAAGGTTATTTTTAGGCGGGAAATGGTTTTTATTTTTTTAACTGCAGCCCCACTGTCAAAAAAACTGAAAAAAAAACGCAACAATTTGTGTTTTAAGAGGAACCTTCGATTTTTCCAAGCGTGTTCCATGGTTTTAAGACACAATAAAAATTGTTTTTTATTCTTTTTTTCAAAAATACTTTTTGTGTATTAATTTGGGTCTGAGAAAAAATCAAAAAATATTTTTCTGAGAGTATAAATTCTCTTCTCATTTATAATATTTTTTCAGTAAAATAAAATTGTGTTAAGTTGCCGAAAAAAAAATAAAAAACACGGTTTGGACTGTAGAGGGGTGTGTGTAGTGGGACTGAGACTAAGAAACATTTCAAAAATATTATTTGAATGTTAGAATTATAATGTAACCACTCATATGTCATTTGGTTTGGGGGAAATTTTTACCATCTTATTCAGGGGTACTCTTGACTGAAACAAAATCTCTTTCCTTTTGATACACTACTTATTTTTTTGAAAATGTGTCCATTAATTCGAACATTGGGAATGGATATTTATCTTTAGTCCTTTGAGTTCGAATTAAATATGATTTTAATTTCAATGTCTGCCGACACAGCACACTTTGACACTCGTTTTCGGTGTTTTGAACGCCTATCAGGGAATGCGTTGTATTCATTCAATTTATCTGTATTTTAATTACTCTACTGCTTGGTTTTCACAGCATCCATGATTTTTGTCCCTCCTCTTTTCGTTTTAATTTTATGTATGATCCGCAATCCATCGTCTTCTATATTACTTCAGTAGTATACATACCTTTTGCGGCTCTCACAGACCTTCAATCTTCATAAACGAGGTCTCTAAAGAGAGAATTTCATGGACACGTGACGAATTGCATTTTGCCTTTCATAATGTGACAGATGTGTTGAAAAACCTTATGTAAATATTCATATAAAATGCAACTCGCAACGTCTGATAGCATAATCAAAATCAAATCATTTCTAAACCAAGCGTTGTAGAGTATTAAAAATTAAATTTTTGAAGCCAAATGTCTCGAAGAAACTTCTCTCACACCGTAATCTAGAGGACGAGATATTTTTGGACATTCTATTAATTTTTTGCCGGTTTAGCGCTTATTGATACCACCAATGCCACCTATATTATAGCCCTCGGTGCTGCGGACTCTCTTTGTGATGTCACCCTTTGAAGGCATATATTCCTTCATCTAATATTTATGTTTTCTGTAAATATTAAATGTGTTTCGTGCAGACTGTCGAGATTTATTTGCATCATCATTGATATTCTACGTCAAAAAGAAGAAGGAAACAATATTGTCACCAAATGAACGATTGTGTACAGTTAAGGGAGAAGACTGTGTGTTGTTAGTTTTGATTTGTGTTTTACAGTATTTTCGTTATTAGCAGTGATAAGGTAAAATTCTCAAGTCAGCGTGCTCAGTCATGATATTGCAATGAAAAAGATGGAAAATAATACTTTTCCTAAAGTGATTAGTTATTTTCAACAAGTTAATTTATAGTCCTATCTTGGACAAGTTGCATTGGCAAAAATACAAGGATTATCTCGTAGTACATTCTGTGCTGTAAATGCTATACTAAGCAGGTTAGTAAAAGATCAAGATGATAAGTGCAATCAAGTTAAATTTATTATTAAACAGATCAATTTATTAATCAATGATCAACAGTGTTACAGATACAGTGCTGGCTTGTCTGCTTCTTGCAGGTATTGTTAAAAGGAATTTATATCAAATCTTTCTTAGACAACAAAAGTATAAATATAGTTGGCACAGCATACGATAGTTCCGATGCTGCTACTTTACATTATGTTTTCTTGTTTATATTATATAAATTCCCCTCCTATATTATTTCGGTAGTGCATATGAATTTTGCGGCTTTCACTCGCAACCAATTTTTATAAATGAGGTCTCTAAAGAAAGAGAACTTCTCGGAGACATGTCAAATTGAGCTTTAACTTTAAAACATGAAGGATTCGTTAAAAAAAACAAAATATTCACGTCAAATACAATCCGCAACACTCTAGCAGTATTGTTAAAATCTATTAAGTGAAATAGTTCCTAAACAAAGCGTTCTAGGATCTCAAAAAGTGGAATTTTGAGGCCAGTGGCCTCAAATACATGTTACTCGTACCGTAATGTATAGAACGAAAGCTTCTTGAACATTCTATTACATTTTGCTGGTCCGGCGCTTCTCAATACTAGCCCACGTGTTCAGAGATGTGCAGAATCTGCAACTGCATGTGAAATTAAACTAACTACTTGATATTCTATGCGATTAAATTGCACGGTTGTATCTCTCAGTTTGGTAATAAAGTAAAATAATACTCCAAAGAGTAGGGTTGTACTTGCCTGACCCTGTATTTTCGTAGCCTTCTTAAGAGTAAAATGTTTTTCAAATATTTTGGTGACTGTCAAGGAAAGCGAAAAGTTAACTGTCAAGCAAAGTTGCCTAATTACTTCAAATATTTTTAAGGAATTGCTGTAAATTGTTCAAAGAAAATTTGTCAATAACTGAATAATCCTTTATTCAAAATCATGAAAATAATTAATTACTTCCCAAATTTTCTCGTTTTGATACTCAAAAAACAATTTGAACGAATGATACATTATTACAGCTCTTTATAAGTTAACTGTAATATAAAAACCATTGTATTTTATTGTGTTGTACGAAAGTATTTCATTTCCTGCATGAAGTAGCGATAACAGTGAACCAAAGAAAACAAACAACAAAAACCATAAAGAAAATCGCAAGCTATATCATTAAGAAAGAAAAAACATTAAAGTAGATACAGTATTTCATAAGCCAAAAACAGTCACATTTCATTTTAATCAAAGAGATCATTACAAATGTATTGAATAATACTGCTTCTTCTTCCTAGGGCTTTTATCCCGAAGGGACGCATATTCGACCATGCACTAGACAAACACTTGCGGGCTCCTCTGATCTGGGGTCAGCAGAACGCGAGGCCCTCCGCAACAACACACACACAAAGTCAAGGGACAAACAGCCATGCCCAAGGCGGGACTCAAACCCGCGACCCTTCGGATCGAAGCGCTGAGTCGGTACTTGCTCTTAGCCACCTCGGCCATCCAGGTCGGCATAATAAACGCTACTGAGCGATTTTCACGAAATAAATGCCCTTACAAAAGCAAAGTTCACTGAAATTTCTTAGTCACAAATACGAACTACGTCATGTATTTTGTTTGTGCCTTCACAATTCGCGAAAGGAAAGGGGGCCGACCGCTAACCGACCTTGCTCCTCATCTCGTGACCGCAAGAAACAAGCGACTGAGCAATGTTCGCGCAAGATCCCTGCCCAGTGACCTACTTACTCTTTGATCACGCTATTGTTTACACCTTGTTTAAAAGGTCTAAATCGTTTATAAGTAAATATCAGTGGCTCTATATCAGTACATACTTTCTCGCATTATTTTTAACGGTTTCGTAATTCTAAAATCCGAAATACCAAACACGACTACTTTGACCACGCTCAAATTCTATCTCTGATACTTACCTTTGACACACCCTTTTATGTTATTGTAAACGCCACCAGTATCACAATCCCCTTCCCCTGTGCCCAAAAGAAGAAGAAACAAAACTTTCCGACGCTTTAAAAACAGTGTTGAACCTTTGCATTTGAAATTTACAAAAATTTGGTATTTTCGAGATGTAATGTTGAAGAAGGATTTCATTAAGATACTAGTGATGCTAAATAATGATACAGACTTTCTTATTAGTTTTTCAATCTCCTTACCATGAGCTGGCTTTTTGGTACTGCCAAACTCTTTTCCCTGCTGCTATACGGGCGAGTCACGTAACTTTAGCACCTCCTATAATATTTGAACGGTTGAAGTTATTTCAATATACTTTTCACGGAAGTGCATGAGAGAATGGCACTAATGAATAAATGTATTCATTTCTATATTTTGTCATTTGTATTTTACGAGATATTGACGTATTTTTTTAAACGGAACGATGAATATTTTCATAATCTATCGTTACGAGAGTAAAAAGACGAATTCTATGATATTAATATTTAAATCTGTTAGATAAGCATTTTTTAAAAGTAAATTTGATTATTTTGTGCTGAGCTTTCCTTGTCTGAGACCGCGTTAGCAGGAGGAGCGCTATTTGACATTGTGTGGGGGACTGTATTTTCAAAATATCAGTTAAACAGGGTTCGCAAAATCCTTTGTTTTAATCATGTGGTCGCTAACGTCCTGCTTTTAATGCGACCATAACAAATAAACCAATTACAAAAAATAATATAAACAATACAACTTAAATGGGATATTATTATTTTACATATTCAGATGATTTTTACCTTTTCTAATTATCAAAAATATAATAAATGTTCATAATGGGGGAAAATAAAAATATTCATTGTTGATCCAATATCCAGGTCCGTTGATTTTGTGGTACACACCATAGATTTGTATGCTGAAACTTACTGAAAATATTAAATAAAAACGATTTCAAACTCAAAACAGAAGATATCATTTATTCATAATAAGAAACTACAGTATTGTTTTTAAGCGGAAATAATAACGAAATATTGAGCTAACTTCATTTTTAAATAATGATATGTCTTTTTCACCTTTCAAATAACATTAGTCCTCACCAAATATTTTTGACCTTTAATCTTTCATAGTACTGTCCTCAATCAATACACCATCAATATGATATTACATCTGTTAGTTCAAATACTCCACGTAATTACACCACTTTGGTTAGAGTGTTCTACTAAACTCTACGTCCTAACTTATGAACGTATACTTCCTTTCTGCTTATTTATTTTCGTCCATCTTGTCAGGTCGGCAGTCTCCATGGCACCAAACATAGCCCACCTATGATTTTCCAGTAAGCTTTTTCCAGAAAGCCGTTTCTACAGTTGAATGTGTTGACGTCAAATGTGGACGAATTATAAAACCTAATCACAACTCACTATAACGTAGAACAGGGATGTCCAACTGGCGGCACGAGGTGGCATTTACTGAGACTCGCGAAAGGTTATTGGACAAACGTGAGAGTCTCTTTCATTCATGTAGGGTTAATACATTGTGTGCCTGGCCAATGCACCCTGCTGAGGTCACGCCCCCTTTAATGTAAAAATAAGTTAAGTTTAGATTTAAGGAATTTTTCTAGTAAATTCAGAAATTCGAACTCATCCCAATGTGTTTCACTACGTTGTGCAGAGTTCAGCATGACATCGCGCATGGTTCCTCCCCCCTCCCGTTTCAGAGCAGCAGAGCAAACTGCCGACATCAACAATACAGGGAAGACAGGTGTGGATCGCCCTAGTAACGAAAATATGGCCCACAACCTTATTAAAGGTTTTTTAAGTTGTTTGGTTTAGTTTGTTTTTTTCGTGTTTCCGGGCGCGTCAACTGCTTTGGTCATTAGTCCCGTTAGTGTAGTGCATGTTTTTTCTCGGGAGATGGCGGTGATCTTTCCCCGTTGGATGGCGAGATCCGGCGCCGATCTGCCGTCGGCTAGTGGGGTTTCCCCCCTAACCAGGATTCTCCCACCAGCAGGGCACGGCCCCAGCCGAGACAAGCTCTAAGTTCCCGACCGGTCTCCCGTAATATGTGGTAGTATAGTGAATGTTAGTGTAAGTGTGTGTGTGTAATGGGGATAGGATAGAACAAGAAAGAGGAAGGAAAGATCGCGCGCGGTCCCTGGCCCGTTTGGTAGGGTACAACTCCGGCATTCGCCTGTTGTTGATCGGAGAAACGACGAAAAACTACCGATCAGAGCAACCGGCCGCTAGAATTCTCCTCCACGTAGCGACTGAATTTGACCTAGCTGAAAAGCTAGAGTCGAAACTCCTGCCGCCGTGGGGAGTGGGAACCTAGGACCTCCCGGTCAGAGGCGCTGCAGTGACATCAGTTGATGCACTGAGCTACCGCTCCCGGTTTTTTAAGTTGTGATCCTTAAGGCCATCCATGTTGAACACCCCTGATCTACAACATGCTTCACTAGATTCATAAAGAAAACATAGTTTTAAAATCGCTAAATGAACAGCTGTGTAACTTAGCATCCCATGCGCGCGATTCAGCGCCGTCGTGTCTACGGCGGCGCCACGGGGCGCAGGCAGGCGTGGCCACCGCAGCGGTGCGGGCAGCACTTGCGGCCGTCGCAGCAGTCCGCGTCGGAGACGCAGTGGCGACTGCACAGCCACGCCGTCGAACTCACCGCCGGGCAGACGCTCTGCGGCGACCCTGCAACGTCCACCGCCCGCCATCCTCGTCAGAGCCAACTCCCAAACAGCAATAACAGTAATAATAATAATAATAATAATAATAATAATAATAATAATAATAATAATAATAATGATAATGATGATGATGGTGATAAGAAGAAAAAGAAACGAAGAAAAAGCGAAGAAGAAGAAGAAACGAAGAAGAAGAAGAAGAAGATGAAGCGAAGAAGTAGAAGAAGCGAAGAAGCGAAGAAGAAGAAGCGAAGAAGAAGAAGTGAAGAAGAAAAAGCGAAGAAGAAGAAAAAGAAGCAAAGAAGAAGAAAAAGAAGCAAAGAAGAAGAAGAAAAAGAAGCAAAGAAGAAGAAGAAAAAGAAGCAAAGAAGAAGAAAAAGAAGCAAAGAAGATGAAGAAAAAGAAGCAAAGAAAAAGAAGAAAAAGAAGCAAAGAAGAAGAAAAAAAGAAGCCAGTCTCGTGGCTCAGACGGTTACGGCAACTGTCGTCTGCGCCGGGGAGGCTGCAGGTTGGAGTTCTGCGTGTGCATATCGTAATTGTGACTATCCCTTCACCCCTCATTATCATCGTCATCATCATCATCATCCTATCACTACATAATTTACACTTCAAGGCGTCACAACATTGCCTTATCAAGGAATATAGCCGTAAATGCTACTTCGCATAATTACACACGTTCATCTGTCCGGGACTTCGGAACGTAACGTGTAGCGTGGTGATAAAGACCGTGTAGCGTTATTACGTCAGCGATTTTACGTCAACTGATGAATATGTTTTAACGCACGAGTGTTCGCGCCCAGCAGGGGCCGTCAGCGTTGCTTCGCTTCCTCCTGCACTGACCTTGCGGGGAGGTCGGTGGCGCCATGGGGTTCATGCACATGGTGCCGCCGCACAGCAGACCGCAGCACTTCTGCTCGCCCCCACATTCAGAATCCACGCTGCACCTAAAGACGCACCCGTCCGAGCGGCCGGGGGGCGGGCAGGTGCCGGCCTTCTGGTAGCCGGCTGCGGAGGCGGGCGTGGGCGACCAGCCGCCAAACATCGCCACCACTGGGATGCCGGCCGCCAGCATCACCACCGCCCCTAGCGGCAGCCCCCGGCGGCGGCGAACGTGCGGCGGTGACGGCGAAGGAGGCCGTGGCGGGGGACGTGCAAGTGGCCATGGCAGCGTGTGGTTTGATGCGCGCGCCCTGCCTGCGATCCCCCATATACCTGCGGAGGCGCTGACGTCAGCGGACGCGTTGATTGGTCTTAACCCTTTGCGATCGGATGAGTTTCGTAACTTAAAGGCTCCCACAGAGCGACGCGGAAGATCCGCAGCCTATGCGGATTGTCCGCAGCGGACGTTTCGCGTCACGTGTTGCCTTATGAGCACGTTGGGACGCGCGCAGCAGGCGAGCGTCGCGGCAACGGATTGGCGGCGTTCAATCGGCGGCGAAATTTCTAACGCAGTCAGACACGTTTCATCCTCTGCAGCTCGAGTTTCGTGGAAGTCCGCCCGTGTTCGGGAGTCTTCGCTACCCTCTGGGTGGAGCGACCTTGCCAACCGTCACCGAACTCATAATTGACGCTCCGGTGTGAATGATCCCGCAAATTCCGCGGCTGCGTCTAGCTCGGAACTTTCCGCCCCACACCCGCTGCGGATTTTCCGCGCCGGTCTCTAGGAGCCTTAAATGTTCGCACATGTCGGAGAGCATCCGTAAGATGGCGTGGCATCGATGGCTCTCAGATCGGATGTTTGAAGAAGGTGGCTCGCCCTGCAGCTCGGAGAACATCTCTCAGAGGACAGCGTCTATTCCCTGATCTAGTCGGAGGGCATCTCAGAGATACCAGCTGCTTTTCTTAATATTTCTAGTTAAGATCTCCAGCCAACAATGAGACAGCGTTGCGACTCGAAAATAGATGATTAATCGAAATATATATTGAAACATGCCCGACGTTGGCTGGTGCCAATTTGAAACAAGCCCCGTCTTTCTATTTAAAAACAAGCCCCATTTGGAGGGACATTTTGAAACATAATTATTACTGATAAATGTAATTTGAGCGCCAGGAAAAGGTTGCACTTGAAACCTAATGGTCCCTACGTAATTTAAATATCTCTCATTCCCAAATTATGTTGTGCTAGCTCCGTTAATTGGGATTCGAAGTTCATAATTAATGCTACTTACTCTGCAACCAATTATTCAATCTGCCAACCATACGGAGTGGCGAGGAATCTGAAAATCTTATTAAAATGCTGGATTGCACGTAACAAACAATGATAATCAGTTTTCTTTCAACTTATCAAATTAGAATTTATTATAATGATAATCGAAAATGAATCAATCTTTGGTCATGACCAGGTTTCTCTATATTACAACAGTTATAAAACCTTGTTATTCATTCGTGGGTCTTCGCGCGCTCTCCACTTCTTCGTTAGATGGCGTCCTGTAGAACCTTCTCCATCTACGCAGCAGAATCTTGCTTCTGGATAACGTCCTCGCCTAATGTCCGTGATCTGATTCCAAATTCTCCCGGCGATATTATTTATAATGCGTGACTTTTCTCACTTGCATCTCGGGTAGTCGCCTAGACACGTATTTTCTTCCTACAAGAACGGTCTATCTAATATAAAAACGATAGTTAATTTTATACAACTGTCAATTACAGTCTTTTCTCGGCTTGATAAAATATATCAGGAGCCGACCCGCTCATCACCGCGTTGCTCAAGCGAATTAATGTTCTTCTAAAAACTCGGAAGCATCCTAATTTTATATCTTTTTCTTTTGTCTCTCAAAACAATGCTTATTCCTCCTCTGCTCTGTCATTTCAACCTAACAAAAACGATCCTTAACGCCGGTTGTTTATTTGTCACATATTGCGACCCCCTCGCGATTATCTATTGACATCCCTACATTCTCTGACAAATAAAATGATATTTCCATAATAAAAATGGTTCGTCATTTTGGTATATCACAATATGAATGCTCTCTGATGAAATGTTTTTCCACACTCGTTCTTGTGTTTCTCGTAGAAATTGTTGCATATGTTTTTCTACAAGATGGTACCACTATTTTCTATCTGCAATCTAAAACTTTCTAGCTGCAAGATGGGCTATTTGGGAGGACGTAAATATACAGAAAATGTAAAAATCATTTCTGAATTCATTAATCTTCTAGTTAAAATAAAACAATCGTTTTCTTGTATTGTATCGACTTGTTTATTTCCAAAATTATAAAATGAATAAATTTAACGTCTAAAGTACGTCTATTTGGAACGTGATTTTCAAAATAAAAGAAAATATATTGCCATTTTTTGAATTTATTATTCAAATATCTAGTTCATGGTGAACTTGTAGCAAAAGTAATTTCGAACACGTAAAATTCTGCTTAAAAGATAATGCCTGCTGAATAAAATGTTACGCGTCTGCTCGTGAGACCGCGAAACAATGGCCGAGCTGACAAAAATGCAAATCTCGCAAACCCTCCGAGTCAACACGCCATTTTCTTGTGTCATCTCAGAGATGCCCTCCGACCTGTAGAACAACACGCTTCCTGCAGGCACTGGAGCTGAGAAATCAACTCACATTTTCATCTCAGATATGCCGTATGATGTCAAAGAGTTAACCCTTTGCACTTGTTAACAACCAGCATAATACACGTCCTACAGCTCGTACGTCATGTCTGAGATGCCACGAAAATAATGGCTACTAGCTCGTACCAGTATGTAATGTGACATGTCCTGCAACTCGTAGGGCACGTCACAGAATTCCCGTGTATTTCCATGGTATGTAAAATAAAGTTTTCATTGTTGAATCGATCCGGGCTACTATTGCATTTTAAACAATGTTGACGCATTTATGTGAAAAGGAGCTGGAACATGGGAATGCGGAGTATCGGCTTCGAGCTATGCCGTCATTTTCCACTGTCATCTTAGACATGCCTTAGAAGTTGTAGGGCCTTGCAGTGCTCAATAAGCTTCGATCGCAGAGTGCATTCATGGGTGGCGTGTCACATATGCCCTACGAGAGCAAAGGGTCAAGTGGGATTGAGAATGTTCGGTCTTAAGACGGATTCACAACAGATTACCCATGGTACGTGTTTTGTTTAGGTTCTGCTGTGACTGATGCATCAGGCACGAATTGATAATCGGAAATTATGGAAATGACTAGGGCCTGGATGTTTAGGACCTAAAAATGTTAGAACTTTGCAAGCATTTATCATATAAAACATGAAAATATGACCACAAATATGACTTTTTTATTGCATTTTCGAAATCTTCAAAATCTTTCTGATGTTTAAATAACCATTATATTGAAAATATACTATCAAAATATAGCACATTCACAATTTGCCCCTTCTCCTTTGGAGCCCCCTGAAGACAATTCTACTTGCTAAAGCTATTTATAGAAGCGATTGACCGTGGCACAAAACCTCGCAAAACTAAATGCATCCTTCGCATCCTTTTAAGCTTTCTTTTTCTCCTTCTATGTATGTTACTTTAATTCACAAACACACACATTATATATATATATATATATATATATATATATATATATATATATATATATATAATATGAAATAGTAACAAAAAATGACCAAAGGATAGAGAAAGCAAAAATATAACGTTTATATGACTTGTGAAAATTAGATAATTTTAATCTTTGTAGATAAATTCATGCTTAACCTTCATTTTCCATGGAAATAACAGAAAGACAAAAATATGTCATTAACATTCGGGCCCTAGGAACGACCGTTCAAGACAGTCGACGTGAATTATCAACCAGTGATTTAATTTCGTTCAGTGAATAATCTCAGGGTGAATGTTCACCGCCACAAGGCCATAAGCCTAGAACTTCCCAGTCCACAGAAATTTATAATTGAATCGTGAGTTGAAAAAAAAGTTTTGCGACCAGCACAAGCATTTAATCAGCGACGTAGTAGGAACTGTTTGCAAACGCTGCTCCGTTTCTTTAAACAGCTCTTGAAGTACCAACGTTTTTCGCTCGGTCGAGTCCGCTTCGGTAAACTGATAACTGCGCCTACAGCCCACTACCGGATGCGCATCTTGCACTGGCGACCATCTTGTGATGCTGATAGACGGTATCGAACAAGTAACCAGTAGTTCTACGGGGGGGCATTCTATTGCGCCGTAGACGCTTTTATCAGTTTACCGAAGAGGGATCGGCCGGGCGAGTAACATTGCAAATTCAAAAGCTGTTTAAAGAAGCGATGCAGCGTTTGCAAATAGAGAGTCACTGATTAGATGCTTCCGCCAGTCATAGAACCTTTTTAATGCAGACAAATATTTCTCCCACTGAACGTTTATGTAATTGGATACGTCAATGTACTGTTTGTCGGAAGGTGGATGAATTAGGCAAGCAAATGCGCAGATCTTTCAAATATACTCCTATATACTTTCGTGTGTTTTCTTCTGATGATTTAGAAATAAAACAAAGATTTCCGTCACTCCCATCTACAGATACAGGCCATGGTAAATATAATGCATTCGATACACGTTTACGAAACGCATGAGTGAGAACTAGTTGGGGTTACAAGTTTGTTAAGAACAGTGGTAACATTAATAAACTAGTCAATAGTAACAATAGGGTACTGCTCCGGCATTCGCCTGGAGTTGATCGGAGAAACCACAGAAAACTACCGATCAGAGCAGCCGGTTTCTCCATCAGACAGCGACTGAATTCGACCCAGCTGACAAGCTAGTGGCGCAAATCCTACCGCCGATAGGACTCGAACCTAGGACTTCCTGGTTAGAGGCGCTGCAGTGACATCAGTTGATGCATTGAGCTACCGCTCCCGGTATTAGTTAAGTTGGGTGTGGTACATGCAATCTCATAGGGTTTAACTTCTTCACAACAATGCATCTGTGATTACTCCTCAGATTGCAAAGAATTTTGTGAAGACTTTAAGGAGTTGGACCATTCACTCTACACTTCAGATTGGGCAGCCTGTGACGTCTTCCACATATCAAAACTGAAGAAAAACCTTCAGGGAAGGGGTGAAAGGCGAGGTGAAAAAAGTTATATGAAAGAAGCAGTTTGTGACATTTTTGCGAACAAAAATTCGGAGTATTTTTACAGAGACCTAGAAATGTAAATAGACAGATGTGAAAAAAGGGTTGCGGTAAAGAATTATTAAATTGAAAGATTACATAATTTTTTTAAAATTCTATCAAAAATAGAAGTTTGTGAGGCCAGACTATTATGGAACCAACCACGTTACTACGCATTGTACAAATAATTTATACTTTACACAATCGTTTCAATAGAAGAATCTGAATAAGACCCAATTGAGTTTGCTGCATCCTGAACGAAATTCCAATTCGCCAGAGTGAATTCACGTCTTGTCGCTCATCGCATCCAATTCCTCTCATGTGAAACGTGGCTTGAATACAAAAGGTGGAATCGCTGCAATAGACGAGATGTCAAGACCCATCACGAGTTTGACACTCGAAGAGGAGGGAACAACGAACGGTGAATGCACACGCTGCCAAACTCAACGGCTATAACAATGATATAATGAGATTTTGTTTATTTTACTCTTTTGGATATAACAAAAAGGGAAACAAACGAACTCATTTTTATTCCCTTCAAGTTCAAAGCCTTTGGTAATTTCGGGCGCACAAAGTCCCCGTATATGTAGTGCAGGTTTTGGAGAGGGAGATGGCGATCTTCCCTCGATGAATGAGGAGATTCAGCGCCGACCCACCCGTCGGCTTGCGGGTTTTTTTCCGAACAAGGTACCGGGAGCGGTGGCTCAGTGCATCAACTGAAGTCACTGCAGTGTCTCTGACCGGGAGATCGTAGGTTCGAGTCCCGACGGCGGCAGGATTTTCTAAGATAATTTGTCAACCAGGTCGAATTCAGTCGCTGTCTGGAGGAGAAATCTAGAGGTCACCTGCTGTGATCGGTGGTTTCTCCTATCAACATCAGGATAATGCGGAACAGTACCCTAACAAACGGATCGCGCGCGATCATTCCTTCCTCTTCCTTGTCCTATCCTCCCCCTCCCCCCACACACTTCTACACTAACATGATCTACACTACTACACACGCCGGGAGACTGGTCGGGGGCTTCGAACTTGTCCCGACTGCGGCAATGCCCCGCTGGTGGGAGATACCTGGTTGAGGACAACTCCGCTAGTTGATAGTAGGTCAGCGACGGAGCTCGCCATCCAGTGGGGGAAGATCACCGCAACCTCCCGATGAAAAACATGCATTACACTAACGGGCGGCGGATGGTGTATCGGTTATGGTATATGGATTTGCGGTGGCGATGGTGTATCGGTTAGCGT